>CM021736.1:35741767-35852368 GCA_011075105.1 Heteronetta atricapilla | reverse complement strand
TTATTTTATTTTATTTTATTTTATTTTATTTTATTTTATTTTTTCCTGGCAGGTAACAAATAATTAGATGGCTTCTTTCTTCTTATCCCTTATGCCCCTTAACAAAGTAAGCAAGTCAAAAGGAAGCAGTTGGCACACATACATCTAAACGACCTCTGAAACTGCTGAACTCATTGGAACAATTGGACATGGTCTGGCAGTCACAGAACATGATGAAGGGAACATGTACAGCACAGTTTATGCAGAAACTTCATCATCTAAAACTAAGCAAAAAAAAAGCTTTGGTTAGCACAGCACAAACCTAGATACAAAGAAGACAGCAGCTGCATTGAACTGAATGCTATGGTTTTGTCCCCAAATTACCCCCTTTCATGTGTTGCCATACATTTGCTGATGCTAAATTGAATACGCAGCTTGAGGGTTAAGTCATACTTGTGTAAAACTGTCTCTGAGATCCCACTGAGACCTTGATATCATGAAGGACACGGCACGGGGAGATAAACACGAGTTAGTGGGACCTCTGTTCAATTAATCTCTCATATCTGTACCTGAGTATGAAGGACTGAATGGACCATCCGATTGAATTTCCTCCATCCTCGCCTCCTCTGACTTGCCACTCAGCCAAACAAGAAATCAATCCACATCCTTTATGTACTAAAAGCAAAATTATAGTTGTGACGTATGTTTGGGGTGGTTTGACCGTGTTAGGCAACTGAACAAGTGCAGAACATAGCACTGTATGGGCTGCTGCAGGGAAAGTTAACATCCCAGCAAGACCCAGTACAACGTTAAAGCCATAAACTGACACAACACCTTGAGGATCTCCAAAGTGACATTGCGATCTGATGATATTGGAAGATAAATTTTATTTTATGAAAATAAGAATTAATTATGTCAGATCACTTTGTTAAAGTGATTGCACTGTGGTTTAGTGGTTGACTGTACGCAAGTATTTGGAACTTAATTTGATGTTGTATTCCCTACTACAGCCAGGAATATTACTAGTGGGAGATTTTATGAATAAAGATAAATTTGTAATAAACCATGGTACCTACTTAAAACCTCATTATCCCTATGCAGTTCTTTTCCTGAAAAGCTGCACATCAATTTTGGTGCTTGTTTCAGAAAACACTGCGTGTTTTTTTGTTTTGTTTTGTTTTGTTTTGTTTTTAACCTCTAATTCCCTTTGCACTCTGTAACTTTTGGGGGACGAGGGACCAGAGACACGCAGTTTGGAAGGAGGAAGGTAAAGCACGAGCAGCCAGTGGAGCTCGGTGCAGCCCTTTGTGCTCAGGAAGCCTTCAGTCGGCGCGGGGCTTCGGCCGGCAGCCCCCAGGCTTGGAGCAGGGCTGGCAGCGCGGCCCGCAGCCCCTCGTGCCAGCCGTGCTGGGTGCATACATCCTGCGGCTGGCACCTCGGGACCCTCTGCCGTTGGAGAGTTCCCCACTTTTTGTCTGAGGTCTGTTCTTCAGGCCTTTCTGGGGCCCCGTCTCCTCTTTCTGCCGCTCCCCCAGGCACACAGGGCCGCTGCTGCCGCGGGGCCTCCACACGGGGCTGCGGGCAGGGCTGGGCCCGCCGGCCATCGCCGGGTCCCCCTCGGCCTGGCCGGGAGCTGCTCGCTGTAGGAGAGCTGGGAGACTGACTTTGCTAATTTTGAGGTTCTTATCAGATGCTTCTATGGTTCTTTATTGAGGCTTGCTGGTTACTGTAGGTCTATCCGTTTGGAGTTAACATTTTTTTTTAATATGTCTATAAATCACTCACAAGTTAAAAAATTACTGATGTACGTCTTGCCTGTGCTGCTGATACCTTGTCAATCACACGGTTAATCTGGTTATTCTCCCAACACATGATCTAGTCAAAGCCTCTAAATTCCTCAGGCTAAATGTCCTGCTCCAGCTGAATTGCATTGGTTGCAAGAATAGAGGAGGGCAAGCAGAGAGGGATTAGGCTGGGAGGAGACTTGATTGCATACAGGTGTGCAATAAACCCTGAGGTTTGGGGGCAGTATAGAAATATGGGAGGGTTACAGCTAGGTCAAGTCTTTCAGGTCAGGGCTAGGTTTGATGTGATCCAGTGAGAGGCGTTTGGCAGAGAGCAACCTTAGCTGGGCTATATTTTTGATTAAGTCTTGAATCATACAGAACTGAAGCCACGTTTGGTCTTTCAGCAGCGCTCAGTGATGCTCAGCCCAAGGGAGCTCTGCGCAGCCTGGGAGAGGGGCAGCGAGATGCTGTGAGCCAGGTAAGCCTTGGCCAGAGCCCTTTCACCCGAGCACGTACTTGTCTCTGGGAGTCTCACTGGATGCTGTGTGTTTCTAAGTTATTTTGCTTCTGAAAACAGAGATTAAACATTATCTGGGCTGCTTTTCTTGACACTTTGGAAATCATTAGCCCAGAAACAGTGTTAGCTTAAAGTGATTATGGATGTGGAAGTATAGAAGTCTCTATTAAGCTGATTTCTATCATGACAAATCTTGGTTCTCTGAAACCCTTTTTCTTTTCAGTAGTCAGCCCTCATGTATCACAGTAGTACACAAATGTCTAAAAACACCATAGAACTTCTTCATTTTAAGAGAGCCTGTCTAGTAAGCCTTGCACCAAAATCGCAATTTTTTCCTTGCGAGACTGGCAGCTGCCAGAGAATGTGATGTATTTGTCTGATTGTGCCTGGAAAATAAGTACTGAAAGGCTCTGCCTCTCATCTCCCCCCTGTGGCTGGTACTCACCAATGCTCTGCTGGAGAGCAGCCCTCGCTGAGCTGCGCAAACGGCACTCCGAGCTGCACCAGGGGCTGCTGGCATCTGGATAGATCGGGATCTTTCTGCTAAATGGCGCTTGAGAGGGCTTTGGGAGGATCAGTGTATGGGTTGTCATTTATGTGACCTACTTGACCCGGGATGCTCTTACACAGCATCATGTGAAAACTGATAACAGATGTAGCAAAACTTCCCGCATAGTTGATAAATATGCATGTGCTCCTTAGCCACATGGGGTTAGTAGAAATTTTATTCTGTACAAAGAATAAATCTGAAGCTAATTCTTTTGTTGTTAGTATTATTGTTTTGTTTTTGAGAACTTGGGTTTAGAGTTAGAAAAATATCTTTTGGCAGATTAAATACTTTTTTTTTCTTAACTTGTTTATACCTAGAACACAGATAAAGTGTCTGATTGAATCTGATTTTATCTACATTGGCTTTCCAACAAGCAAGTTCCTCTGACTTTGTTTAGAAACTGCTGCAGTCGTGGTTCTGGGCACGGTGAGGCTTGCTCCACCTGCTGCTTACAGACTCCTTGGCCTCAGTAGCTGCTTCTCAGTTTACCCTCCAGTATTTGTGCTTTCATTCCACTTTCACAGCTTTGATGCTTTTTACTGTATTGAATTACACTTGCTTGCCTCTTGTAAAATGTTCTTTAAATACGTTATGCCAGGATTAAGCTGCTGAAATATAAGCATGAAACGTCACCATCAGCTCACTATCAGACAACTGTGGTGGAACACAATGTGCAAAATACTTGAGATCCCTGTCTGCTACTTGAGCAGCAGTTTCTGACAAGGAACTTCTTTGCCCATGAGTGCTCAGCTTTGTGCTTTGCAGCTTCTCTGTTCCCTGCCACATCAACTGGTAAGGGCTACCCGGGCTGCAGTGGGAGAAGAAGCAGTGGTTACAGTGTCATTGTTCAGTGAGAATACTTTAAGCTCAGGAATAAAATCTTTTCTTCCTTCAGCTGCAAAGGGCTTGCCCTTCATCTTATCTTCAAGGCTAATTAAATCACAAAACAAGAAATTGAGCTGATTGCTATGTATTTAGTGCACTTGTACCTAATGAAAAACCTGAGCCATTGGAAGCAATCTAAAGGGAAACTTTTGAAGAATGATTCTTTCTCCTTCTTTTCCTTATGATGGGTTATTTTAATACTGGAAGCTTGAGTGCTAAATGCTGAGTACTGTTGCAGCTCTTAACCAGCAGATACCTGACTCTGAAGTTCAAAGACTGTTAATTTGAACAGGCTGGATTTCAGGAAGACATTGCTATTGATTGTTATCCTTTGCAGTTAATGTATTTTAGTTAATGGGTAATTTTTCTGGGTATTTGTTTTGAAAAACGTGTTGAATCTTCCAGGAACTTGGAACACTTCACTTGTTTCTGTTAAGGCCCAGGGAAGTCAACTGAAAAATTCTGACTACAGAAATCTCTTGCACGTTTTCATCTGGGAGGAAGAGGAAGGGCAAGGCAGCTTTCTGAACTTTACCACCAGTACTAAGTGTAGGTGAGGAATAAAAGCAAAGCCCCACAATTTTCATGTAAATTGCAGATAATTAACAGCATCCAAATCTAGTGCCATGCAGGAAGCAGATACACCCAGCCGATGTCCTGTCGATGGGAATGAGAAGGCATCACCCTATTGTTGCTCAGGCTAGAAGCATAAGTTGACATAGACAATCCCAGGTGCAAGAACTGCTCAGTGTTAGTGCTGCTGAAAAGACTGAAGTGAGAACAATAACGTTGTTAAGCAGTATTACTGTTTAACAAAGCAGGAAATAATTCTTAAAAGGAGGCATTTTATACACAGGAATAGGCACTAGTGTCCAATTTCTGAGGCAAGTCTGTGGCTATTCATGAGGCTATGCTGGAACAGTCAAGGATTTGGCACTCTGTTTCTGGGGGCTCATTCAAAAAAGGGGGGGAGGAGTTGAATTCCAGTCTGTTCATCCACTAATTGGTTTATTTTTGTCTTGTGTAGATAAACGATCAGCCTCTTAAGTCAGACAATCTGAAAGATTCTGGCATTTATCAGTATGCAGGAAGTACTCCAGTTACTTAGAAGCACAGTAATGTTATCTGCCATCTACTCCCCAGGTATATTTTTGCCTCAAAAGCTCTGTTTTCTATCT
Source organism: Heteronetta atricapilla (assembly GCA_011075105.1). Lineage (NCBI taxonomy): Eukaryota > Metazoa > Chordata > Aves > Anseriformes > Anatidae > Heteronetta > Heteronetta atricapilla. The sequence continues at coordinate 35,847,472 of CM021736.1, read as the reverse complement.
GTAGCAGTACTGTGTTGTGTCTCAGTGGTTATAGAAGACAGAGGCTGAATGAGGAGTAGGGGAAGGACATCTGGGTGCTGTTTGACTGCTGTGCTAGGAATTGTTGCCTATTGACTATGAAGAGCACAATTGTTTGGCTTTTCAGATTGTAATTCAAGTTAAAATAGAGTATTTCCATTCAAACCTCCCACAGTAAAGGGGGTCAGTTGACCTGAATTACTGAGTCTGTTGTAGTTCAGTCCTCTGGCAGCACCTGAGCTTTGTCTGTATCAAGTCTCCTTGGTACCTTTCTGACTTTATTTACAAGGAGGAGCACAGACCCATCCCCAAACATAAACAGAACTGTGGCCATTTCTGAAGCAATGGTGTTGTATGTACCACAAACAGAAGCCGAGTGAAGGTGAGGCTGCTCTTAAGTACAACAAAGCTTCTGGAGTAATTTCTACAGCATCTCTTCTCCATCCCTCATACTCATTTGGTTTGTGCTAGAAAAATTTCTGGAGGAATCTAAAACCCTTGCCTGTAACACTCCAACTACAAGAGCACTTCAGGCAGCTGTGCTGTGCTGATGGGGCTGGGATTTGGCCGGTGGCTTTATTGCATGTATTTTGTGTTGATTAAATACAAGAGCATCTGATGGTGTTCCAAGGCAGTGGCTGTGTAACCTCCTTTGATTGCTGTCCTGATTATAATGAAGGATAAACTACCAGCTTATAAAACTCAGAAAAAGAAAGCAGTTGGGTCTATGTCTGGAAAATATTGAATAATATAGATGCTGTGGACTGGGTTAGGCTGTACAGCAACTAAATTTTACTGTATCTGAACCAAAAATGATTATTATAGATTGGAAAAGTGAGCAGTTCTTTATTCTGTTGGCAAAAGGAGAGACTAAATCAAACACAAAATGTGCTTTTAAATAGTTTTCATCCAGGACCGTCCTAATTGGAATTACTAGCTAATAAATACCTTTTGAATTTTAAGTGGTGATGGGCAAATATGAATTCATGATGTATATTAATGAGGAAATTCCTCTTACATGGTTTGAAAGGACAAGCCTGGTTTTGTTTTGTCTTTACAAGGACAAAGATTCGTTCATCTCATGGCTTCATTATGGTTGTGCAGGGTGTGACAGAAGTTTGACCTTTTCATCATTTTGTATTCTCCGTGAATCTCTCAGTTTCTCACTCATTCTCAAGGTATGGGCTTTCAGATACCGGGAAATTAAATGGCCTGCAGTAACTCAGCAGTGCGAAGTCAGAACTGGAATATTTATAACTTGTTTAGCCTGAAGTATGCTCCAACCTTACTGAAGGCCCAGCACCAGAGTGAAGTAACAAGAGCTAAAATACATTGACATATTAATGAGGAACACTTAGAGAACTGCGACTCTTCCAAGCATTTTAGAATACCTAATTATGGAAAAAAAGATCAGTGAATGGAAATGTGAGAAACTGAGATGGGCTTCTATGAGGAGAATCAGCAGGAGAGTGGACAAATTTTTATCCACAGTCAAATAACTGGTACGATCCTCTCTGCTATGATGTGGGGCAGAATGCCTGCTAAAATAAAATGTGACTTGCCTGGGTAAAGACACGAGTCCTCTGGCACTGATGTCCAGCTCACCTGCTGCCTTCGTTAGTTAAGGAACAAAATGATTATCTGGTGGTGATGAGTGCTCTGTGGGGTCACAGCATGCAAAAGGGGTGCACAGAGCAAGGTTTGGAGCTATGAGGGGCTTGGCGCTTGCTTAGAGCTGCTGGGGAGGAGCAGTGGGCAGAGCCTTGGCATCCTGGCCTGGGAGAAAGCGTGGTTATCCCTGCCTGTGTTGGGTTTCTTGCCACAAATCCTACCGCACAAAGCGAGATGCCTTTGCATTCGTGCAGGCTGCCTGCAAAGCCTTGGCGTATGTCAGAAGTAGTCCTGCATGTGTCTTAGCACTGAGAGCAGGGTCTTGCTGATGTTGCTTTGCTGCCTGCCGTGGCTTCTCTGTTCCTTTTCTGCTGTCCCCTGGGCAGGTATCCGCTCAGGCCTTACTTTACATAACTTGGTTCAGTTGGCTCTTAGAGGCATGGCTGGTGGAAAGCACTTAGGGCACGCTTGCCCTGTGCAGTGACTGCAGAACTACAGTATTTCAAGAACTGAAACAATTTGATAAAATAGCTTTTTTTTTTTTTTTTGCTTGGAGACAAAACTTTTATTGTAGCAAATGGAAATAAAATCAATATACATGGAAATGACCTGCATTTTGGGATCCTGGGTATTGTTGATTTAATACTATTTACTTAACGGCTTGGTAAATGCGTGGTTTGTCTCGATAGATTTTTGAAGAAAAGGGTAATGTTTTATAGTAAACAGTATAAAGTTCAAGTGAAGGCATCTTAATCAACTCCTATAAAAATTAAATGAGCGATTGAACATGTCATAAGCTGAAGTCATATTTTATCATGCTACTCATTAATGCTGGAGCTTCTTTGGTGATGGCTTCATTAATATTCAGGAGGGTTTTAGTGCAGAAGTGCTCCCTTCTTCTTGGGGTTGCTTCCTTCCTTGTCTCCATCCCAAACACTGACCCTGTCCGGTCTCTTAGAAAAAGTAGATTTTTTTTTTAAAGCTTCTGTTTAATGTAAGTGTACATAATGAAATTCGGGATTATGCTGAGATCTTATTATTCTGGAGGCTTCCTGTACCGTTTTGCTGCAGAATATAATCAAGCTACTCACATCTGCAATGTGTGGGAAGGGCTTGGAGGAATCGGGCTAGGATATAATGCCACAGGACTGCAGCCACTTGGCCTGGTTCAGATACAGAGCCATTTTAAGGAGCATTTGGGCTGGTGAAGAAGGTTATTAAAGAAGGGAACCTCCTCCGCCTGTTTGAGAGGTGCATCCTTCCTTCGAAGGCAGAGAGCCTCCTTCAGCAGCAGGGTTGGAAGCAGTGGGATTTAAAAGGTGGTGACCCCGGGCTCAGCAGAAACCTGAATGTGTAGGTGTGAAGGCTTCTCAGCCTGGAGCAGGGAGGTCCTCGTGAGGAAGTCCCTGCCCTGTGGAAAGGGTCCTTGTGGCACCCGCAATCTGGGAACGCTCTGAAAAGCAAGTGGGGATTGGCAGGACCGAGGTTTGATTTCTTTCTTAGGCTGGGGAGGCAGGTTGGTAGCTCATAACTTCTCAGGGTATGGATGTCTTTCCGCTGAACATAAAATAAGACTGAATTATATATTATTTCATGTATTTATTTTATAAAAGGCAAAAAAGCGTACTGGAAGATCAAGTACCTGTCTTCAGTGAATAAATCTCTAATAAGAAATTTGTAGATGAATGTCTTTCCAGCTTCCATAGCAGTGGTAACAGTGAATGACAAATACAAATTCTAAATGAATACATTTGTGTCCGTATTTATTGCAGGCAATCTTGAAATATCCTGAAGCAAAAGAGGTTTGTGTTGTGAGAAAGAGACTTTAAGGTGACATTGGTAAGCAAAGCGGTGACTTCCCTATGGAAAGTGTCAAGTGCTGGGGACAGAGCCCAGAACTTCAGCAGTGTTCGTGGGAGGGAAACGTGCAGGGGGCTACCAGGTGTCCCCCTGGGGAGGGGAGGAACCTCTGAACCCTGCTGTTAGTGCTGTTAGTGCTGATGTGATTTAGCTCCTCGGGAGAGAACGGAGCTGTCGTTCATTTGCAGTGACATTCATGCAAAGGTGGCTTTCCCAGCTAGCTAAACTGATACGGCTGAGTTCAAGCTTAGAGGTAGCTCTCATTCATGGCTTTTCTCCTTTTCCCTCCCCCTGGTATTTCTCAGCTACTCCATGCAGTATTTTGTCATTGTCTCCTCATCAAGGTTTCTTCTACAGCAATAACTAATTGAGCACATGGCTGTAAGGTGTTTGGTTTTTTTTTTCTTCCCCAGAGCTGGGTACCTCTAAGATCTGGATAGTGGGGAAGCTGCCAGAGGGAGGACATGGCTTTGTTATAACCAGAGTTCATAGCAGCGCTGAGCAGCTGAGAGCTGCGAGGAGGAGGATGCTGAGAAATACATGCCAAGTCACTTGATGCTCCTTTCCCAAATGTCTTCTAATTTTAAACACTTAAATAATTGACTATTTATAAATGTTTCAATGGAAAAGTCCCCAGGCTCAGTGACAGATGGTCAATCGCACCTTGAATGAGGTGATTATTGTAACAGTCAGCACAGATCTCTGAATAATGCTTTTCCCACTGACTCCAGTGCTGCTTATTTGGGTCACGCTGAAAATAGCCTTAGCTAAAAGGTGTATGAAGCATCTGCCAAATCACGTAATCTGTCTCTGCTTCAGCCCTCCTAAGTAAATACACTTGAACATTGAGATGGCAACGAAGTAGATGAATACGAATGTTCAGAGTCAGACTTCTTTTGGCAGGAGTGATGATTTTGTTAAATAAACTGTCCCCCCTTGCATCTGCATTTGTTGTTCCTCTTTGGTGGAAAATAAGATAAGAGTAACTTCTAGAAGATCCCTACTTTACCTCTCATCAAGGAAAATGCTCAGCTCCCTCTCCCTTGACAATAAGTAAGAACAAATGATTCTGCAGGAGTTAAGTTCTGGGGGTTTGTTTTTTAGTGTTGTATCATGAGGTGATGTTGATGGTCCTATTGTCAAGGCAGTAAGCAGAGAGTCATGCATCTTAAGGCAAGGAGATGTTAAGGAAATTCATTCACTGTGCCAATGTGAATTGTGACTCACTTCAGACTCCTGAGCCGAGGTTAGCAGTGCTGAATTCCCGCTGTATCCCAATTTCATTTCTAAATCCTCTCTTTTATGCAATTTGCCGAAGCTCTGAAGACAACCTATTCATTAACTCTTTGAAATAGGATATTAAAATGTCAGAGTCAATCATAAAGCTGACAGAATTGCAAAGATAACCATTTCCTTCTCAAACACACCCAGAATTAAATGATTTGTGCATCCTCGGATCAGCCCAGCCAGCGCCGAGTGTCCTTTGCTCCCTCTGCGTGCGGGGGGTTTCTGGTCTCACACACCTGATGGGCTGTGCCAGGGGTTATAAAGGTGGACCCCAGTTCCACGGGAGGATCACATTCAAAGATCAGAGCAGATTTTTGCACCGGTGTCAAATTCTGGAGTTTCTGGAAGCCTGCTCAAAGGCGGAGGTGGAGGTGCAGTCCTGCTGCAGGCCGTGGCTGTGCCTGGATGGCTCACCGAGGTGTGGGGGTGACAGACTGAGCAGGGAGCCCTGCCGCGTGCCCAGGGAAACTACCTCGCCGTGCCGGTGACACTGAGGGCTCCTCTTGCTGTTCCGTATCCTCTGGATTTTCCAGATGTGGTTGAAGTGGTGAGAAGTTTCACAGAGCAGCTGCATACCTAACATCCATTTTCTGGAGCACCGTTAACAGAGAAACTTCCTGCCTCACCATTTCTCGTCGTATTTACAGCCCAGCCCTCGCTGCCTGGGCATTGCTCAGCTCAGCACAGGGACGTTGACCAAGCGGGGGGGCTGTGGGGGTCCCCCCTCTGCTGTCCCATGGCTGGGGTCAGGCAGCCCCTGCCCCTGGGGCCAGCACCTCCCGCAGCCCCAGGCACCGCGGCGCTGATGTGCTCCTGCGCTGCTCGGGGCTGGGAGCTCCCCAGGGCTGCTGCCTGATGTCAGCGGCTATTTTTAGTGCTAGCGAGGAGTTTGGAGTGCTGTCTGCATTGTGAATTCAGTCCTTGCTTGGTTTTGTGCTCTGCCATGTCCCGTGTTACGAGGATTGGCTTAGGCTACAGCGGCTCCTGAGCTCCAGGCCTTGAACTGTGAACAAAATTTTCTTTGTGCTTGCTGCAGGAAGTGGTTGAATACTGTCCAAGCCTGAAATGAGAAACAAAGGTAATAGCATCCCTGTTTTCTGAAAAGACAGAATCATCTTCTGTCAGGCTGCAGAGTGCACTGACTGCATCGTTTCCCCCTTTTTGTGGTTACTCAGCTGTCTTTGTCAAGGACGATTTTTGAGTGGTTCAGGTTTCAATACCCTGCCACATGCTATCCTGTAATTCCTGCTCTTAGGAGAACCTGTGTTAATTATGCATAAACGCCCATGCACACTCTGTGGCAGCCAGCAGTTCTATTTTGTTTGCAAAGAGAAGCTTCTAAGTTCTGTGAATGAAATTACCGGGGTGAGTACTGGTGGCATTTAACTGGCATTTAACAGGAATTACCTTTACGACCACATACCAGTCCATAAAATGGATATAAACCTTTGTCTATTTCTATTAACGTGTGCAGTGAATGAAATCAGGGAGACAAATTGTATTCAGCAGCTCCAGTTTGTCATGCCCCTCTTTCATCAGTTTTGTTTCCTTCTGTGTCTGCTGCTTTATTGCCTCAGCCGAAGTTTCTTTATTGCGACTGGGACGGAACGGACGGTGTGTGACAGCCATTAGCCGAGTTTCCGAACGAGTGAGTTTTCAGATGGTGGCAGTATAAGACATTAAATAGAGTGGCCTCTTCTGCTGGGAGAGCCGTTCCTCTCCTGGCTGCCCTCTCGGCGCCGTACAGCTCGATGTCTGTAACACCTCCCCGGGAGCTGCTCGGAGCCAGCAGCAGTTGTGGCTGCGGAGAGGCACCAGGGCTCGCGGCTGCATCACTGTGCCAGGAGGGGCTGGCAGGGGAAGACGGCTGCGACTCAACTCAATTCCCTTTCACTCCGGAAAGCAGGAATTTGGGGCTTGCTGTTGCTAGCAGATCAGTACCTGAGTCTGGATGGGTTGCATGGGCCAGCGTGTGAATGTCTGAGCTGTGATACCGGTGGTTACTGAAATCCTCAGATGCATTCCTCATGGTGAGGAGGAAGACAAGCATGCGGATTTGCATCCCTTCTGCAAAGCCCACACATGGGGTTAAGCATCCCAAGCCATGGGTAAGGGCAGGGTCATCCAGAGCAAGAAAATGGCTTTTAATATACTTAAATGGCAGGGTTAGTGCTATGTGGCCCTGCAGGTAAACCAGGATGTGTGTTACAGCTTTATTTCTGGGCCCAGTGAGCCAGGGGACTGTCCTGACCCCCAGGCTGCAGAGCTTGGTGCTTTTGCTCTGCACAAACCAGGCTCATTGTGCGGGGTGGAACCACTGGAGCAGATCTGATGCCACTGGCTTAAAAGTTTTCTGCAGAGCTAACACTGAAGTACATCTAGGATCTTTCCTCTGCCAGGCACTAGGTGCCAACAAGGAGTTTCTTTCCCCCTCAGTGAAAACCAACCAAAGCCAGGTGTTTTCTTGGTCCATTTCCCAAATCAGTCTTAAATTCCTTGCTTTCAGGTATTTTGAAGATGTATTTTGTAACTGTTCCTACATGTTTATCTACAAAATCAATGTAGCATGCCAGGAGCACAGCTCACAGGCCATGAAATGCATGTAATGCTGCAGCTGCAAGTCCTTGCCAATGTGGAAACGAGGCCAGGACCACCAAAGGTGCTGTCCCCAGGTATATGCCGAGTTTTGGGCACCTTTTAAAGCTCTGAGGTTGAGCACGGCTAACTTCAGTGTTATGGCCATTCCCACTGAAACAGATGGCACGTCTTTAGAGAACTGCTGTGTGTGAAAATAATTCCAGGATGGGGAGATAATGGCCCTATTTTTTCGCAAAGCTACGGAGCCCCTGGTGTATTGCAGTGAAGCTGGAGGAGCAGATATATGCGGTCATAACAAAAAAAATGAGTAAGGAGTTAATTGACCGTAAAAGTAAAACCCCTGGGTTACGTGGCAGAAGTTTTCAGCAGGTCGATGCGATCCCGGTTCCACCGCGGTGACCTTCAGGGCTGTGCTCCCGGCACGAGCTGGGGACCGCTGAGCGATCACCCGTGTGGCCTGCCTGCTGCCGGGGTATTTTTGGCTTTCAGTTTTGTCTCAATCACCGAAAGGTCAATAAACCGCTCATTTATTTTAGGAGCGAACGGTTCACTGAGCTGACAAACCTCGCGTCTCTCAGTGCTGCAACGTAATAGGACTTCATCTGCCTTGAAGTACTCTCGCAGATCTAGATTTGTAGCTCTTGAAGTACAGTGGACACAAGTTAGCTGCCCGTTAATGGAAATTTAACCTTTTTCCCCTTAGTTTGCCTTATTTTTCCAAATGGGTGTATTTCCAGAAATAAACTCGCAGTGCTGTGGCAGTCCAACTCTGTCAGTCTTTCAGATGTCAACAGAGTTGATTCAGGACTGTTTTTTCAAAAAAAAAAAAAAAAAAATATGACCATTATGTGAGCAAGCCCCAAATTTGCTGCAATTAAACCAAACTATCCAGGTACAAAATTCTGAAGAATGAAGAAAAGGACGGTAATTTACTGTGTGTATGAGGAGTGGTGGAGGTGAAACCTGTCCTGTTCTAGACCGCTACCTGAGTAAGGCAATGCCCCTGGAGCTGCTTCAAGTCTTTATGGATTCCTTTCTTATAAATTAAAAGAGGTGTAGCATGCAGATAATGCGTGAGCAGGGAGGACACTGAAGAAGCCCTTTCCTGCCCAGTCGTATTGAGATGGCTTCCGTGCTCACGTGAATGAGGACTGTAGGAGGCACAGTTTGGGTAATGGTTGCTATGACCAGGGTTGCATCATTTAAATGATTAAAATATTGATAAATGGCTTAATTATTTTAAAGTACAGTTTAAAACTGTATTCTAAATTGCCTAGTTATGTCATTGTAAGGGAAATTAATAGGATATCTACGTACGGGCTGTGCAGAACCCAGACACTGAAAGGAGCACCACTGATGGACCTTTTGGCTGAGCACTTGTTGAACTATCCAGAGCCAATGTGGCTGCTGTTTAAAAACAAAACCAAAAAAAAACCACCAAAACCAGATGGGCAGGGCTGCCTAATTTAAAGTACATCTAATTTTTCCACTGGCTTTTTGGAGCCTAAATGCCAGTGAACATATTGAGCATTACAGAGACATAAATGTTTTAAAACTTAGAGTAAAAATAACTTGTGGAGAAATATTAATAAGGATCATTGGTTCATTAACGAGATCCATGGCTTAAATTTCAGCTATACGCAGTGATAAATAAGAGGAAAGCAGGCAGGAGTGCTAGAATGGCTGTGGACGGAGCTGTTATCCATGGATAAGGATGTGAGATTAACAGGAAAACAGCCTTGGACTTTTTACCATGGCTATTTCAGATGGATTTCTGCCCAAATCTGAATCAATTTCCAGACTGACATAGAAGCTTAGTGCCCTTGCCTTCATACCAGATAAATGGATTGATTTAAGAAAAACTTAGAATACTGGAGATGAAATGCTTTGTTTATGGTTTAAAAATAGCGGAACAGGAAAGCAACAAGAGTTAACAGAAGAGTTATATAAGGAATGTCTCTTTAAAGGCTCAACTTATTGCACTTCAGAGCAAACTCTGAGCACCAGAAAGTATATGGAAAACAAATCTAATTTTAAAATAAAGATAAACCAATAAAGCTGATCCTATCAAGCTTCATTTCAATTGTGGAATAAAATGCAGAGCTGTTTTAACAGATGTAGTTCTGAGCACATGACAGAAGCGTATTGATTGAATGTATAATCAGTGCTGGATCAGACAGAAGTGGAGTTGGAGATTCCAGTAGCCTTCAGGAATTCCTACTTCAGGCACTGAAGCAATGTTTTTCTGAAGGCAACAAAACCAACCAACCAAAGAGGTGTAAAGTGGAGTTGTGCAGTACAACCCGTCTGGACATCAGTGCTTTTATTTGCACTGTACAGAGCTGGAGCTGTGGCACAGGCTGCACAGCTCTGGGGGCTCTTCCTCAGGGATGTCCCAAAGCCGCCTGGACGTGGGGCTGGGCACCCTGCTTGTGGGGGGCAGAGGGGTCCCTGCCCACCTCCTCCATCCCGTGGCTCTGTAAGTCTCATTGGCCTCAGCTCCAGGTAACCCGTGTCTCCTTTATCTACATCCAATGCCTCTCTGAAGGTCTGTCTCCCCGTGCCATGGCACCACCACTTTGCTATTGCACCTCTTCTGTTCTTTTCCCTGCCGGTGTGCTCTTGTGGCTCAGGGCATGCAGTATTTCTGGCAGGAAGCTACCATACACAGCACAGTGCCTCGGCATCCTGCTGCGATAAGCGTGCCCTCAGATAAGAGTGTCTTTACCGTAGGTTAATTCATTAAAATGGACCTAATCTGCTGTGCGATGGTCACGGATAAGCACTGCTTACAAAGACCAGGTTCTTGCTTACTGTTGTAGTGTAGCATAAACTAAGATAAGAGATGTAGAGCTCCTGGTTCAATAGCTCTGACCTGAGTGCATCTAAATATACAGATCTTCCACTGAAATGCTAATGAAATGGAACTAAATCAGCCCATGCACCAATGCCATGAGCAGGAGAAGAGGGATACATTCATTAAAAACTGAGAAGATGAGGGGAAATGGCCTCAAGTAGCACCAGGGGATGTTTAGGTTGGATATTAGGAGAAATTTCCTTACTAAAAGGGTTGTGTGGCATTGGAATGGGCTGCCGAGGGAAGTGGCTGAGCCACCATCCCTGGAGGTCTTTGAGAACCGTGTAGCTGTATGACTTAGCATGGTGTAGTGGAGGACTTGTCAGTACTGGGTGACCTTAGAGGGCTTCTCCAGCACGAGTGGTCCTGTGAGGAAAATATACATTATTCTTAGGCAAAAATCCTTAAAGGTGGATTTGTGATGAGTGGGGGTTCACAGCATTTCTGTTCAAAATGAACCTGTCCTTGACATTTAGGGGCTTACTGACCGTGATATTTCTTTGGGCAAAGCTATCCCGAATAAAAGGAAGTGGAATGAGCAGTCAGCTGTGCATAGTCCAGAAGCTACAGACTTCATTAAGAGTTATATTGGTACCATACCAAGGAAACAACGTGTTTTAAGCTGTTATTCTAGCAGGATCACTTTACGCCTACTCCAAGTTACTCTCTGAACTTGAGCTCCTGACTCTAAGCGGTGGCGCGCAGTTCTTGGCGTGGTTTCTGTTGGGAACCACGAGCTGCTTGTATTCGGGATCCCTGCAGCAGTTATTTGAAGGAACGTGAAAGGCAGGAGAGAAGACTACTCCTGCAGATTCCTTCCAGGACCATTAATTATCCATCTTTGTCACAGATGCCCTGGCAGTTGTGCTTACACCGTCAAGTTAATTGGCAAGGAAGAAAGGGAGATTGTCAGGCCTGATAGAAAAGCTTTGGAACTAAGCTTGTTGGGCTGTTGCATTAGTGAGGTATGCAAATAGAGACTATTACAGGATTAACTGCTTTTACATAGCAGGTGACTCCAGAGGAGAAGAGTTTGTCAGTTTTGTTTCACAACGTGAAACACTGAGGTTAAAGAAATGATGAGGGGTGAGGAATGGCTTGAGAGGCTCATGCCAAGTGACATTTTTCACCTAAAAACCCTCCTCCTTTTATCAGTCTGTATTCAGTGGGGATCATATCTCATGCAAATTTTAAATAGAAAATAATTCATTTTCTGTTTTAATTCTTGAAATCTATTTGCAATTTGGCCTACGCTGTTGCAATACGATTTTTTCAGGTTGTGTTTGTTCCAGATGAGAGCATACAGCATGCGTGGTCTTCCCAGAACGCCTTCTATCAGCACAAAGCTTTACCTCTATAGCTCCATATTAGGGCTCTGCGTTATACTCATCACAATACGTTATTTTTAACATCTTTATACCCTTTTTTTCCTAACAAGACCTCTCTTAGGAGCACGTATTTGGGTGGTCTTCACCCTTCGTTACACCCTGCCCGAGCACCAGGCTCAGAGCTGGATGTGCCAGCTTCCGAGTGGGCACGTCTCCAGACACGCTGCAAGCTGCACGGTGCTCGCATGTGGAGGGTGATGCTGAGAGCAATGCGGTATCAGCAGCACCTGCCACCCACTGCTTTGGAATACTAAACCCAGGTTAATAATTACGGAGGTCAAAAGAGGGGGGAAGGAGCAGAGCTGTGTTTATTGCAAGTAAGGTGAAGCCAATAACACGGAAACCTTACAGGTCTGGGCCACGGCTGCTATTAATTAATCAGTCTGCTAACTCGCTGGAGGGCTGTGCAGCTAAATGCTCTCTTGAAAGGCTTTAAAGGATGTATTGCCCAGCTCTGAACCTTGGTTTAGTCTGGGTACCTGTGAGGCCATTGAGGTCAGCAGGGCACGGGCAGAGATGTCAGCAGGAGTGCAGCTCTGCCAGGCTGTTTGGTGCTGATGGCCATCACTGGACAGCGAGGGCTCCTGCATTTAACTTTGCTTTCATGTCTGTACTTGGCTCTTCTGGCAGCCCTGTGGGAGACGATGTGCCCTGGTGCCAGGGAGCTTGGGGCACAGCTGGTGCCCAGCTCCTGCAGTCCCAGGCCCCCAGCCCCTGGGCTGGGCTCTGCACTGCCCCCCCCCGGGGCAGCTGTGGGTCACAGCCCTGCCTGTGGTGGTTTACGGGAGCTTCGGACTTGAGGAAGTCCTGGAGAGCTGAAAGTCAGATGGGATTATTGTCACGGCTGGTAATGATGTGTCTGGGGGCCGTATGCCTGTATCTGGAAGGTGGGGTGGGGTGCCTGCTGATTCTTGGTGCTGCATTAGCAAAATTCTGCTGCTCTTAGCACCTGTTTTCTCTAACCCGCTATAACCTGAGCGTGTGCTGGGGTTCAAAATCTGAACCACTGCATTCGCCGAGCAAAGTTAAGCAAAGTGAGAGCCTGAGCTGTAAGTGGGCAGCAAGGAGAAGCCCCCGGACTCCTCTGCACTCCCAGGCAGACAAATAAGACCAAGCGGTGCAGAGCTTCATTCACAGAAAGCTGTTGCCCGTTTGGTTGGCCTGTGCTGCCTCCTAGGCATTGAGTCTGCCTCCTGATGCACCACGCACATCTTGTGGTAACACGTGCCCTTTTTTCAGTAACATCTTCTAGAAAACCTTGACTCTTAAGCTCTCGTAGTTGGCATTAAGCTGCTGAATGGAGGAAAAGTTTTTCTTCATTTAAAAAAAGTGAATGTGGATTTTCCGCATTTGTGTTTGCTTGCAGTGAGAGCAACATTTTCCTTTCCCCCTGTGCTGACAGCCATCAGCAGGCACCTCTGTCTATCCTTGTCCTTTGCAAAATCCGTGAAAATCCCTAATTTTTCCTGGTCTTCCTTAACTACAGGTTCTAACCTTGATCTAGCCATGCTGTATTTGTTTCACTTTTGTGAACTAAGTGCTACTTTTACAGGTTTCTTATAGATAGATTATGTGCTTTGTATCTAAGCACAATTCGATCTTACATATTTATGCAAGTCTTTAGGAATGCAAAAACTGAAAAATAAGGCAAGAACTGATCGATCTGTTACACAAATTAAAAAAAAAAAGTGTGGAAGGGAGCTGAACAAAACAGCAGAGGAAATACTGAGATTTGGAGACTTGTTTTTTGAAGAAAACAGCTTACCCGTGGAGGTAACCTATTTTACAGAGCTTGGAGAGTTATTAACACAGGAAAAAAGGATCATAACTTAACAAATGGAGCTAATGTGACAAGGTAGGATTAGGAGCCAGTTGCCTTGCAGTGTCCAAATGGCTTCCATCGCTGACAGATGTGCGAGCAGAGCAGGGGTTGCTCTTGTTTGGTGCCTGAGGATTTGGGGGCCGGTGGGAGCCACAGGCAGCTTTGGGGCCAGCCGCCCCTTCCCGTGGGGAGGTGGTGGAGGCACGGGGCAGCCCAGCCCAGCTCTGCACCCAGGGGCTTAGGGCTTTCTGTTCTAAGTTCATGCAGTTGCTTGCATCAGCTAGGGTTGTGTGGCCGGGGGGTGCAGGCTACGAGTGATGCTGCTGGGTCAGCAGAGAGGGGGCGCTTGGCAGCGAGGTCCCCTTTTTCCTTGGGGGAGACACGTCTGTATGGGCTGTACCTAAAAGTTTCTAATTACAAGAAACTAAGACCATAATCGGTGCACAATGCAGAGTTTTGGGTGATAAACTGGCAGATAAATATTCATGAAAGTGAAGTTAAAATATGCAGGAGCTGGCTTTGTGTTTCCAATCAGAAATGTTGGTCTGACCTGGCTGTAGCTCCAGGCTGCTCTGCTCTGCTCTCTGCTGCTGCCGATGACCTCGGGGCATGTTATGCCCTGGAGAAGCGACATGTCCCCGAGTCCTCTGAAGCTGTCCTTCCTGCCACAGAGGAGAGAGGCCACTTCCTCTCTTAAAAAGAATTGCTGTTGCTCGCTTTCCTGCAGGAGTGAGACCCTCTGTGCTGTGAGACCCTGGAGCAGGAAAAAAAAACAAGCTGCATTTTGCCACAGGAGCAGACTTTATGGTCCCGGATAAAGAAGGAGCAGACCTCTCAGGACTGAGAATGTGTAGCTCCGCTGGCACTGACAACACTGCAGACACGTCCGTTAGAGGATGGTCAAAAGCCAGAGAGGATGCTTCAGAAAGCAGTTCAGCCTTTAAGTAGATTTCTCCTTCAACCCATGCCCAGAGGGCTTAGCTTGGGCGAGCGGTGATGAACAAAACCCTCGGGGCCGGCTGAAGGGCAGGTGGAGCCCACTTACCGCCTAACCTGTGCTCTTCTGAGTCTCCTTATGTGTAGGAAAACGGGCACACTGCACATGCAAAGTAAGGTTTTTATCAGACTAGGTAGTTAAAAGCCAAGCTTTTAAACTTTATCTCAGGTCAGAAAAGAAGTCATTCCTTCAAATAGAAAATAACTCCATGAATAAAACCATAAATCAGAAGCTTATGGTAGAAATGTAGGGCGCAGAAGAAGAGTTAGTGTAAAATTTACCACTAGCCCTTCTCCAGGACTGTGATTTGCAAGGAAGTCCCAAATATTTTTCCAATGTTTTATCCGAATTTGAATCCAAGTTGACTCAAACTTTGTTTCCCCCTTACCTCCCAAGATCCAACTCCTTTTGAACAAGGAAACCCACGGTTTGTAATGTGTAAGGACACCTCCGATGGCCGTGCTGGTGGTGGCACCAGCAGCGTTCCCTGGGCTGGATGCACTGGGTGTTGAGCCCATGGGAGCAGGTCGGAGCTGGAGATGTGCGCAGTGGGTGCTGGTGCTCAGCAGACCGCCTCCTGGTGTAGGTGTAACCCCTGCTCTTCCCCAGACCTCCCTTCCTTGTAAAGGCTATGCCGGTACGTATTTTATGTGACTGGGCAAATAGCCACGGCTGCACTTTGGACCGAAAAGGGCCCTTTATTTCCTCTGCTTCGAGCTGCATTTCTGCTCAGTTCCTATGGAAACAGAAGCAGAGGCAAAGGCTGCGTGGAAGTCCCAGCCGTCGTCGTTTTATTGCGCTGACTTTGTTTCTGCTGATGTGATGTTTGTTTCTGTAGAACCTCATTAGCGACGTACAGCTGCTGGCTGGGGGTGGCCTCCGACAAAGGGCAGGATCCCTCCTGCCCTGGGAAGGATCCGTGCAGAGCTCCTCGGCCCCAGCTGCAGGGAGGTAGGGCTTTGAGTCTGAGACGTCGGAGCTCCAAAATCCTCCATGGCTTTGGGGCTGTGGTAGCAGGCGTGGGACGTATGTTGAGAGAGCTCTGGAAGAATACTGTTCTTACAATAAAAGTTGTCCTCTCACAACACTTAATACTGCTGAAACAGTGATGCTAGTTTAAAACAATGTCTTCTGCTGTGACTTCCAAATGATGCTGTCTCAGCTTGCAGTGCAGCCTGTTCAAGTACACGTCCTTTTTACCAGACAAGCAGTTTGTAGTGGAAATGGGAATTAAAAAAGTGAACAGCGACAATTTATTCATAAATATATTTATAAATGGATTTATTTTAATACCCGTTCCTCTGAAACAAAGGGTTGGATGACCAGGTTGGATATCTGTAGCAGTTTGCATCCAATGAGTACCACTTAGGTAGAAACCAAGTCGTGCACAGAACTGAAACGATATTTGAGTTACACGAGCCTTCTTCCCTTTGCACCTTGCTAGAAGCTGTTATTGAATAACAGAGAAAACACCATAATGAGTAGATTTTGGGGAGCACAGGTTTTCCTCTTTTTGTAATGGGTAGATTTTGGGGAATATGGATTTTCCTCTTTGGTATGACTCAATTGCCTCTAGAACTAAGGATTTATTTCCCCAAAATGTATTAACAGAATCTACATCCATAAAATGACCACGATAGCATGGGTGAAGAACTTCACTGCCCAGTGCTGCAGAAGGAGGGCTGGTGGCTGTGGTTGGTGACGGAGCAAAACGCAGTGCTGTGGACTAGCTGCGTGGCTGCTGTGCTGCATGGGAGCCTCAGTGTTAGTTGGCACAAAAACTGGTGACCAAACAAGCCTCACGCTCTCACAATGCTTTAAAACAGACATGGTATTTTGATTTACTAGGACAAATGAGTTTCAGTAAACTTCTGTTTAATTTGTTTGTTGAGTGGAAGATGGCTGGCTGACGTAGCCAGTACAAACACGGTGTCAGAGAGCTTCACTCCCCACCTCGAATTCTTTGTGCTGCTTTTTTATGCCTGGTATATTGGATGTGATGCATGGTATTTTCACGATGTTCTCATTTTTCCAAGGGGCCAATGGATTTTCACAGCCACTTTCCTGAGTATATGATGGAACTAATTGTTTTATATCGGTGTATAAGTTTGTTCAAGGTTTCCAGGCGCATCTAGAATTGAGGTAGATGGAAGTAGACAAAGCCTGTAACACCGAATTCTGGAGAAATATAACATTTTATTTCTTCAATTAAGCTTTTTCTGAATTCTGTTAACATAATGATTAATTGTAAATTCAGATGTCAGGATAATCTGTTTTTCCTCCTGTGCTTTCCCTAGCTAAGCATGTGTTGCATGCTCTTTATGCAGTCTGATACAGCCTTATTTTCACCTGCTTGTAAGATATGCTTGCAAAGTAGCCACCTCTGACCCTTATGCTCTGCCCGTTATTTATCACTTTATCCTGGAGAAGCACATCCATGTCTTGCTCTTGTGCTGGGAAGATGCCGGTGGTGCTTGGTGGCTGTTTGCCACTGGTCCCTCCGTGCTCCTGGGGATGTCCCTGGTTGGAGTCCAGCCTTCCTGAGGGCCAGAGAGAAGTTAGGCTTTGAAAACAGATCCTACGTGTGCATGTGCCTGTTAAGCAAGGCACGGGGAAATTAATTTGATGATTTAATAGACCTTTTTTCACCCTCATTTCTATTGCAGCATACCTTAGAAGTGTATACTCATCTGCTAACTCTTGTGCCTGTGATCCTCCAGGATGACTGCCCTATTCACTAGAAAATTTACTATTTACCACCTAGAAATCTTTACTCTAAGGCTCGTGGTCTAAGACTGAAAAAATATTAATTGTTATATATAGTATTCTATTTTCTCTTGTGGTTGATTCAAACACTTACAGTAACTGAACCTTGTATTCCTCTATTATCAGAGGAATGTTTTTTAACCATGCAATTAAGCTATAAATGCCAGGTAATCAGAAAGGCATTCCAACAAAGAGCTGCTTTGGTATCAAGATACAAAAATAAAGGAATAAAGATATTAGAATTACTTGGTTAATCTTGGATCTATTCTTTGCATCGCTTATTCTTTATAACTGCTACTTTGATTACAAAGCTTACGTGGTACTTGGGCTCAGCAGCGCGCTGGGGGATGGCAGCCACAGGCCATAAATCAGACACAGCATTGTTCTGCTCACTGGGCTCCCTCTGCCTCCCCGCTCCCCAATTTCTCCTTCTTGATTGTTCTTTGGTGACTAATGCTGAAACCAGAAAGCTGCACTCCTTGTCAGCCTACAGCTGTTGGCCAAAACCTGTAGCTTCTGAATACAAACGGTCACTGACCACTTGGGTATTGACTTGGCTGTGCAAACATTGATTTTCACATTAATGTAATGTTGACGTGCTGGGGAAAGGTATGGATTTTTGATGATTGATTTAAGTCATAATTATTCAGAGCAGAAGATGGGATGTGTGGCTAGAAAATGCAGATGTTCTCGCTGGTAATTTCTTTAGTCATTGTCAGGTATTTTATGAAGGAAATGAGTCAAACCCGGGGAGGAGCTGTACTTGGGGAATGCCCAGTCAGTAACGACACTTGTAATGTTTTGGACTAAATACTAAAGGAATTCAGCAGCTGTTGTTTAGAGTGGCTTGACTTCAGGAAAGCTGAATCTATAAGAATAGATTTTTTTTTTTTTTGAAAGAGCTGTGATTTTACTCTGAAGTGATTAAAAACAAAATATCACTTGTGCCCCTTCAGAGGCTGTGGAACTGGTTTCTTTATGTTGTGTGCTTTGTTGGCAGTTATTTAGCTGTGACTACAGCAGTGACTTTTACCTCAGCAACAAGGGAGTGCAACGCGTGGAAGACCCAAATGCGAGTCCTTGCTCTACCTCGAGCAGCGTGTGGGCCGTGAGATGTGCTTCCAACTAGCTTCAGAACCAACTTGCTCTAAAGTAAAGTCTGACCTGAGCATTTATTTTCTTTTTATTGCCTGTCCAGCTTTCAGTTGTAGAGCTGAAAATAAGTGGTTTTGTTATGCTTCCTTTGCTGTCAGGGTGCTGGCATGGGCTCCTGCTCCTCCACAGCAGCCAGCTCAAGGCACTGAGCTGCACTTGCTGTGATTTGGGGTCTGCCTTTTCCACCTCTTTCTAAAGTCGCTGTTTCTAGCTTTGATCGCCAAGATTATTAGGAAAATACTCAATTTCTGTTAGTTTGTTCAGTGCTGAGAGGAGCAGGATTTCAATCCCAATGAGTATTTCAAAAATATTTCCAGTACTTCTGTAAAACAAATACATTTATTGCTGCTTGTAATATCCCTCAGAGGACCTGGTTGTAGACAATATCTGTTCCCTCAAAGTAATAACAGTTTTGGTCTTAGCTTTTTAAGTTGAAGCAATCTGTGGAATATCTACTTCAAATGGCTGCAGTCTGCAGCAGTCGCGCAGGCACGTTTTGTGGCACCACTGGGTTCCCTTCCCTATAACGCTGCTGAGCAGATCTCCTCTATGGACTGGATTTTCCTTCCTAAGGAGAGATGGAAAAAAAATTTTGAATGTTGAGTTTGCTTTTAAACCTATCTGCCATACCCAGAACAAAGGATGCTCACACTCCACAAACACTTCCAAAAGAGCTGACTTCAAATGGGTTTTATTGTATGGGTGTCTTAACCCCTGGGCACACTTGCTGGTTGAGACTGAGGATGCTCCGAGGAGAGGTCTTCATGATGGCTTTTCCCCAAAGGCTCCTTGGAAGGCTCAGCATGGCTGCGGAGCAGCTTCTGGGTGGCTGTGAGCCTGCCTCTGCCCATGAGCTGCAAAAGCCCATGGCACTGATGGCCAGCCTTGGGGACGGCCTGCCTTGGCCTAACGTGTCCCCAGAAGTTGACCTTTGGTGTGGATCGTTACTGGCCCCCTTGCCTGAGGGTAACCTCAATCTGCTATGGGCCACACAGGCACATCTGAAGTCCTCTTCCCTGCGTTTGGTCTATGGAAATGTGGTGAGAGGAGCTTGCACCTAAGAGATTCAGCGGTAACTTCTTGTGTGCTGGAAAACAGCTAATAAAATTTGGGTGATTTGCAAAATGTCCCATTTAGAGGGGGAAAAAAATAAGATACAAGCTTCATTTTCCATTCTAAATGCTTGATTTATAAAATCTAGGAGTTTTTCATACTTATATAAGTTGTTAGAAGCTCACTCCTACTTTATATTCTGTCCCTCACTTTGCTTGAAGAGAAATCTGGAAATTCTTTTGGCTTCCCACAAGACTGCCATAGCAGAACGTATCAAAATACCGAGAGGTGCTGCGCAGGATGTACTGTAATTATAAGATCATTTTGTTAATGACTGAAGATGTTCTCCACAGAACTATGAGTAACTACTGTGTAAAGTGTTTTTTTTTTTTCTAGGGACAAGAATCTTTGGTGATTGTCATGGGCTTCAGACAGAGAAGATAATTATATTAGGATAACGTATTGGTTTCCTTGCTAATCATAGGCAATTTGCAGGGTTTTAATAACTATGACTTGTCATTTCAGATCCAATGAAGTAACAGAGGAACAGATAAGAACTTTATCTAGTAATTCAATATATCCCATGCCTATTATCTCTTTTGTGGCAAGATTTGTGTAATGTGAAGAATTACAGCTTGAATAGAAGATTCCATAAAGTTACTAGAATTAATTTCCATAGAGCAATTTTGCACTGAGCATTTTGGGGAAAAATCCTGGAAGAATATGAATAAAATATTTTCTGGTCCAGCTGACAACCAACATTTCTGAGTGGCCCAATAATCATTGTTTCCTACTTCCACTTGTGGCTTCTGTAAATGCTTGTCTATATTTACAAGAAACACAACTGTGCCTTATTCTGTTGATTTCATGGTCAAGGTTATACACACATGGAAAGATGGAATTCTTCCTAGTTGAGTCTTAATTTGCCTAGTCTGCGTTAAGGTTGATGAAGAATGGGCAAGAAAATGGAGAAAAGAATTAAGAACTATTTTGAAAAATAAGTCTAAAGCATGTAGATAAACGAGACCTCTTTACTTAGCACCAAAGCTGCTCGGAAACCTAAATCTGTTTTTTAAATGCCATTGGAAAGCAGCTAGGAGATACTGTAAATTAAAAGATTTATAACTTCTTGAAGCTATTTTCCTTTTAATGAACTATAGGTATGCTAAATGATTTTGTGGTAATTATGATGCTTTGTATGCAAAGGGCATTCTCCAAGACTATCAAATACGCAGATGAAAGGCTCAAATGAAACTGACATTTTGTGCGTAAGCTCGATAGAGGGATGGAATGTAGAAGGCTAATTTTTTTTTCCAATGTATTAAAATAATTCCTAATTAATGTGATGTCTGCATCATATGCCTATGATAGATCTGTATACAGGCAAGAATCCTCCAAGATGAGACCTTGCTCAGATGGGGTACTTCTGGCCAGCAGACAAACACCCTGCGGACTGGGCTGCATGCTGTATTAAAGTGACCCGGTCTAATAAGAAAAAAGAAAGATTCTGTCATATTAGATGATTAATGTTCAACAGATTAAGAGCTGATGAAAAAGGGGAAACCTTGGTTTTATGCTTAACATCTCCGAATTCTAATACTAAGTTTAATATTAGCTAGTTTGTGGGGAAAGAAAACATATAGCATGTTTTCTTCTCAAAAGAAAGCTCAGTTCATCAACCTCTTCTGAATTAGCAGCTATGATTCTCTGAGCACTCTGCAGGCTGGGATGGGGACTGCAGAGCAGCTTCAGGGCACCTGCCAGGCTCTGTGCATCTCTGCCCCTGCTCTGGCAGCTGGTGGCCGGGCTGTGGGCACCTTCCCCTCCTGGAGGTGAGCGTGGAGCTGTGCTCACTGCAGACCCAGCTCGATAACCACGGGCTGAGCTGGTTTGCGGCAGTGAGCAGGATGTCTCCTATTTGTTTCAAGAAGTTTAATATCAGACCGTGAAATCAGAAAGTAATTTTGCTTTCTTAAATAACACACAAATACACTCGTGCCAATTCTTGCTTTCCCTGTAACTAGAGCGAAGAAACGTTTGCTACAGACAAAATGCAGGAAATAATACATACGTAACTTTGTTCCTCAGGTTCTAACTCCAAATAAATCATAGGTCATTATTGTAACTCAACAGGAAAAGATAGTCTTTAGCAGCCCTGCAACATGTTATTGTGAGCCTGTTATTCTGTTAGCTCTTGTAATTACGCTGAGCTTTTGCTGATGCTTGCAAGATAACTTTTTTTGTTGTTGTTCCACGTCCCTTCTGTGGGAAGCTATTCTTCTGCAGCACGAGAGGGCAATTTCCTTTTTTTCCCTGCCTTTTCTGTAGTCTTGTTGCAGTGTGGCGTGTGAGATTTTAGGCCCTGTGTTGCCCAGCATTGGAAGAGCCCCCCTGTGTCCTGGTGTGCATGACTGTACAGCAGGGAAAGGGACGGGGTCCGACTAGGAACTTCGGCTTGGGTTGTGTGTGGCACTAATGGGATCAGGATTAGTCCCTTTCTCAGTCGGGCAGGCATAGATTTTCACAAAGGAAAGCAATAACTCTCAGAGCTAAACGTGGGAAACACGGGGGCAAAGCTAATTTAAAAGTAATCTGATACGACAAATGAGTTTTGTAATGAATTAGGAAGACTTTCTCATTTGCTATAAACAGAAAATAGAAGAAAAATCATAACACCCATTTTTCCAGTCATAAGATGTAAACCACGTTTCTGTAAATACCTAAAGAAAAATAGCGTGAGTTTTGGATTAATAAGTAATGATACGATTGTTAATAAATGTACTTCGAACATCGGATTTTCAGCAAAACATTCCTGCGGGTATTTTTATGCATATGGAACAGGGAAGAAAGCATAGACTCTTTTTTCCTTCTTGTAGACATGATTCTGTCCAGCAGTGCTCAGTGGATGTGTCTGAGGGACAAACAATTATTCTGAATATCGTAAGTGAGAAGCTCCTAGCAGGCTAAATTTGCGTATGACTTGGTACATGGTGGAAGCAATCTTGCGTGTGCTTACCAGGTGATTAGTTGATTCTTGTGTTAAGCCAAACCAATGTTATTAGAATACACGTGTAAGTAATGGTAGCACTACGAATAACGTGCTAGTTATAGCCTCTGTCTGGTACCCTTTCAATTCTGTTTATGTGTATGTGGAGAGGCTGTAATAATTCCCAAATAATTATTTTTCTACGCTTTGTTCCAGCTTATAGGTTGACTAATTTTCATCCTAGAACAGCTGTGGCCCACCATGAATTTTCTCAAACATATTTTTCAAATTAGAGCTTAAAAAATGCACTGCACGTAAATCTAGTTTGCATATTTCTTTGAATAATGTACTAAGCAACTTGATTATACATACATATAGATAACATATCTAAATATAGAAGTGTTCCTCCAGAGATTTATCTTGGGAAACTTGAAAAATGCAAGATGCTACTTGAAAGCATTTACTCTTTATCTGAGTATCTACCCTGGAAATTATGATCAAATCTCTCCATTTCCTCCTGGGGCTCCAGAAAGTTTCAGGAATACACGTGTCACCAGGTGGCTCCAGTGGGATCTCTGCTCCTCCCCGTGCTAAACCAGAGAAGAATCCCAGAGGTGCAGGAGGGGCTCGCACAGACCCATTCCATGAGGTTTTGGGTGCCGCAGCAGGCTGCGGGGGACAAGCACTCCTGGCCCCGCAGCCTCACTCCCTAATCCTGGCCCCATCCCTCCTCCCGCTTTTATTTCAGTGCATGAAGGCACAGGAGGAGTTTTTCATCTGATTTCTCATGGCCAAGGCTTCTGTCGGTGTCTGTCCCAGCTAGCTTGTCATCATTTTGGGGACTCTTCAAAATTCACAGATTCAAAGGGTGGGAGCGTAAACCTTGTTTAACATTAACCTGCGTCTCCTGTGCTTTGAAACCTTGAATCCACCTTTTTGGAATGAAAAACAGTACTTTAACTTTCCTCACTCTGCATTGTGCAACTCAAAATCCCCATTCACTACACAGTTCTGTTCTGAAATGACATGGAATAAGTGCTGAGATGTCAGGAATAATTGCTTTTTGTTAATGTGTGCCTAGCGCTATTGTTGAATAAGTAAAAAAAAAAAAAAAAAAAAAAAAATTAAAATTCAAACTTGCTCAGGGAACTAAGTTTCCAACTATCACAGAAAAAACCCAACCCATTAAACTTGCATGCTACCATTGAAATGGTCTTTGGGAAGGAATCAGGATTTCATGGTTTTTTTTTTTTTTTTTTTTTTTCCATCCTGAGCGTTAAAATTTATATGCAGCTTCACATCAGTGTAGGAGATGCCACAACTAATATTGGTTTTAGAGGCCAGCCAGGAGGCGGGTTGTTGGTGCTAGAGCTGAGAGGGTTGCCATTGCATTACATGTAATGAAGTGCTGGTTTGGTGCCCAGCTGAAAGGGGAAGTCTGGTCAACCCCACCTGAGTTTCTCAGAGTCACGGAGTGGCTGGGGTGGGAAGGGACCTCTGGAGATCACCTGCCCCAAAAGGGTGGCCCCCGAGCGGGGTGCCCATCCCCATGTCCAGGAGGCTTTGGGACGTCCCCAAGGAGCCTCCCCAGCTCTGGGGCTGCTGCCCGTGGCTGGTGGTCCTCATCCCTCCGGCTTGGTTCAACCTCTCAGACCCCGACCCAACAGGCACCCTGCTCCTAGCACTGAGACACAGCGTTGTTTTCTTGATGAGAAAAATATGCCCTTACGTTTGAAAGCTTGCAGTTTCATTTAACTGCAATCCCGTCGATTTAAAAGCAAATTGGTATCAGTACTGCTTGCTTTGAGAATGTGAATCCGTATGAGGCGTTCTGGTCTCTCTGTGGGTGTATTACTTGCTTTATAGACTGCAGGTATGACTCAATCTCTTGTTTTCCAACTCAGGCAGTTTTATGTGACCCTACTGCAGGCTTGCAACTGTCAAAAAGATTAGCAGCAAATAAGGAACAAATCTACCAAAATTAAGGCTTTTCACACCAAAGTCCAGTAAGTCTAGAAATATATCTGACATATATTTCTCATAGCGTGCACTCTTTTCTAGCCAATATTGCTCAAAAGAAGTGGCTGAATTAGAAAAGTTCTTATTTGGTTTCTTTCGGATGTGGTTGGATGTCCTTCAATTGTAATTCCATGTCTCACATTTTCAGGTCTCTGTTCCCTTGCAATGCTATACTGAGTTATCACAGGGTCACACCTTACCCCAGAAGCCTTTTCTGGTTGGTGCTTGTGAGTAAAGTCAAATGTTGTTGGGCTTCTGCCCTCTTTGGTATGGACTTAATGGTAATTATTTTTTGGGTATAACTGAAAATAAGCATGGTAATTCACGGGGATCTCAGACCATGCAAATCCACTCCTACTGCTGTCCACCACATTTGGGCAACAATCAGGGCATGGTTTTTCTTTCCTATTTCAAATCCCATAACCAAATCCTTCCATCAAGGAGATTTAGGGGGGAGCTTGTAGCTTGTGGACTGTAAGGTCATAGTTGAGAGAAATTCCTTACATCCACAAAGCCTCAGTATGTCATTGCTTCCAGCAGAAACCCCTCAATAGCCACCTCTCCTGTCCACCACGTGCATGGCTTGAGCCCTTTGTATGGATCCCGTGCTGCACCCCGTAGGCTGGGGGGAAGCAGCAGCTCCTCCTGCCTGACCTGGTCCCTGGGGATGTGGGGGGTGACTGGGGGTGACCAGGCGCTGGGGACAAGGACCATGGCTCAAGCCAGCGTTGCAGAGAGGCTGGGAGCAGGGTTTGTTACGAAGCACAGATCTCTCTGTGGGGCTGCGTGGAACATCTGCTCAACGTGGTACTGACCCCAAGCAGCTAACGAGAAATCTTGCGTGAAGTCACAAAGGGACAGAAGTCAGTCCCATTCCTGGGTCAGGTCCTAGGCCATGTGAATCCATTATCCTGTGTCAACTGCCGCAGTCTGCGCCTGCTTGGGATGTGATTGATGCTGCTTTGTTAGTTTCTTCTCTTGGTGATACTGGATTCTCCTCCAAGGGCGAGATAGAGACGGGTGCATGCCCCAAATGCCTGGAAACGCGCTGAAAGCCAGCCCCATCTCTTGAAAGAGACAGCGTGTGAAATTATTTACTGAATAAGCACTGATGCACTACTTCAAACAGCCAAAATTAAGATCTATTAATCTACAAATCAGGCAAAGAACCCCAAGAATTAGCCATTTTATTAGAAAATGAGTTGTTTAGCAATTTATTACTTACAGATAATTAGTGAAACAAATTGCTTCTTAATCAATTCAACTACAAGTACTTCTCAAAGTCATTTTTTTTTTTTTTGCCATCAGATCCCGCAGCATGCAGACTTTTCACTGATTTCCCCCTCCCTCCTTGTGCAAGGCTTTTTATTTCCTGGAGGCCCTCTCAAAAGGCACCAAGTTACACGAGCTCTTACGCCAGCTGTAGACAAAGCCCCAGGACTCTTCCCTCGGTTCTTCCTCCTTCGCTCTGACTCATTTTTGCGCTGGTTTGCTGAGGATTTATTTTAATATATTGGTTCTTTTGGAAGGATGTGGGCTGTCTATTTTATAGGCTGCAAAGATTAACACAGCAATTAGCTGCCAGATCAGTTGGAAGCATACAGAGCAGTACGCAGTGGCGAGGGCAAGCACCCCATCAGCAGGAGGCCCTTATTGTGGCTGGGGGTGAGGCTGTGGTGTGCTCCGGGGTCCAGCAGTGCCTACACAGGGGTTCTCCAGCAGGACGGGTCCGTGGTGTCTGCCTGCCTTGAGCAGTGCTGGAGGCACAGCTCGGCATCCCTTCTGCAGCTGTGTTCCCTGGCCAGGCTGTACGAGCAGCAGACCTTTCGCATTGCTGGTGGGATCCAGCTGATGCTGGGGTGCCTCACCAGGTCTCCCCAGTAGGATGTGTGTCCGTCCTGATGGGTACGGGCTCCAGCTGCTGCCTTGCCTCTTGCTGCAGCCCTGTCTCTCCCCATTTATATTCTGCCTGGTCCCTGAGTCTCTCCGTGATAAACAGCAGCATGACTGGATTTCTCACCCAGGAGCAGAGATCGTACTCTGTAAAAGGAGAAAACAAATAGTGGGATATCAAGGTTTTGTATAACATCATCTGGGTGGTTTTGGTGAAGGAACACACGTACACGGCACCCCTGAAGGGCTCATCTGCCTGCCTGCTAGCAGCTGAGTGGGGAGGTGGCTTTGTGCCACAATAAGCCTGCAGCAGCAAGGGCCATGCAGACCACGTAAAATGGCACCAGAACATGCAGCTGAGAGGTTGTGGAAGTTGTGTGGTATGGGCTTCATGCTTATGGGGGATAATTGGTGAGGTGTGTGCGTATAAGCAAGAAACTGCAGCCCTTGGATTCAAGCGCCCTTCTTCTTGATTCTCTGTAGAGGTTTTCATCCCAAGCTGCTCTCAGTTGCGTAGACAAAGGGTGGCTGCTGTGCTTTTTGTTGTTGTAGGCATCGAAGAAACGGAGTCCAAGGTGTGGACTGAATGGTCCTGGGTTTGGTAGTTGTTTGGACAGCATCAGAGGAGACTTGGTTCTTCAGTGCAAGAGTTATTCTTCCAAGTATAAAAGCATTTGAAATCAGCTATTGCTGTTTCTGATTCATTCTTGCCTACAGGAGAAGAAAAAAAAATTAGTCAGTAAAAGATGACATGAGGAAAATTACCGTATCTGGTAGGGCTGATCTAATTTCCTACTAGAAAAAGGATCAGAACAGAGATAAAATGCACCAACAGGATACATGCGGTCTTGCCTGGGGGTAATCTGTTCAGCTGTTTTATCATACTGCAGTACACAAGGGCTGGTAACACTGTACAAATGAGATGATTTCTTCACGAATGTAAGTGCCGTAATTTAGAAGTTGAAAAATTGCAAATCTGAAAAGCACGGAGTGCTAGTAATAGTTACAGATGCATTTCAGCCTGAAGACTGTGTGTGTATTTCTCGGGCAGAGCTGCATTTCTCCGGGGGTTTGCAGCTCGAGCCGAGCAGTTAATGTGTCAGGAGCGTGGCACCTGCACCCAGTGCCAGTGCTGTAATGGAGCAACAGCTGACATGTTTTTAATTTGTGCTCTTCCTTGCAGAGCCCTCATATAAAGCTGCTAATAGTTAAAAGTATGGTAGGCTGAGTTTCTGCCCTAACAGACAAATGCAATTTACATCAAGTAAAGACAAATGACACACTTAGGGCATTAATATGTATGAATCACACCCACGTACACCATATCTTGCTGTGTCTACCTCTCAAAATTAAAGCTGTGTTCATGTTATAATACTCAAGTTGCACTTAGTGTTTGAAATTGTTCTTTTTAAAGCTCATCCATCTTTACCGAAGCAAGTAGAGCCTTACAATGAGAATTTTGGCTTACGTTTTGAAAGAATGCAAATCTGTGAAAAGTCTGTAATGGAAATATAAAGTACAGAGGTAACACAGAACCTGTTGACAGTCGTATCAATAAGAATATAAGTGAGCTACGTTTGTTGATGTTATACAGAAGTCTCAGTGTTTTTGTGTGCGTACTGCGAGGTTTTCATTTACTGGTTGGATGCGAAGGAGGGGATCTCTTCTGTTATCAAAGCTCTTCTCCAAAGTAGTTTATTGCAGGGTGGCACAAGGCATTCATGAACAGTACTGATTTTTATTTATTTATTTTCTGTGGACACCTATGAGAAAGGATGTGGCCTCTAAGACACCCCTTGTGAGCATCAGGGGGCTCCTACCCACCCCCTACTCACACCATTTCTGACACCCCCTGTCTTTATCTACTCTCCAGCCAGAATGCTGTCTTTGAACATTGCAGGTGACAGCTGTGTGCTGTAGCTCCCTGCAGGTACTCTTTGCTTTTGGACTCTGAATCCACTCAGGTTGTCCCAGAAGGTACTTTTCGATTGAATTTATTCATTTACAGGTGTAGACTTATGACTTAAGATGATCAAACAGTGCCTGCCCATGACCTAGTAATTATTTTTCAGAGTTTACCCTTGAAACTTCCTCTCGGTGTCCTACAGTCAGAATGGCTTTGAATGCTTGTTACTGTAAGAAGAGCTAATGGATAAACCCACCCATTATCAATACAACATATGGTTCGCTAAATCCCAGCGCTGGGAGAACTCCTGCACCAACTGCAGTTCTTCAATTTTAAAGTGTGCTTGAACCTTTAGCTGGGACACAAGGAATAAGGCAGAATCCCTCTGCAGCTTTAGCTGTCTTCTGAAAATGGTCTTGGTTTTGTTTTTGCTCCTTTCTTGGCTTTTAATAAAACGCTTTGACTTTGTAATGTGCTTTCCTTTGGACAAACGGTGGGCATTCAGGGATGCTTTGACTCCTGCAGTGTCACAATGTATGAGCATCTCCCTGTCCGTGGCTGGTAGTTCAGTGTATATTTAAACTTTCATCAACATAAAATCTGCATGATAAATTTGGAATAATCTGCATGTCATTAGCACATTTTAATTGTCAAGACTTTGTGAACAAAAGGCAGCTGAGCACAGACATATTTTGGCATGATATTTACAGTGAATATTCATAAACATTGGATCTTAATTTAAGGTTATGCAATTTTATCATTATTTTTTATTTAATGACAGATATTCGTCTACTGGTTCGCCAAAGCAGGAGTAGAATACAGTCATCTGGGGCTGTGGTGCGAAGACTCCCCCGTTCTCCCCATTTTTGTTTCTCGGTAGCTATTTTGGGGGCCCAGATGTTGGCAGGGGATGAGGAGGCACCTGGCCAAGGGGGGGGGCTGTGCCTGGGGGCTGTTCTGGCTGTGTCAGAACAGGAGGAAGGGCTGGCCCCAGCAGCAACACATCCGCAGAAATTCTCAATTTTATTTTTCCTAAGCAAAATGTTATTGGGAGCCCACGATGACAAACCAGCCTCTACAGTTTGGAAGCATTCATCTATTTCAAAAATGTTTTATAGAAATGTATTAGCCTTTTATACTGTTCAGTCAGATGGAGCTACGCACATGAAACATCTCAGTGGAATCCAAAGTAATGCAATTGTTAATTAAAAGGATATTTTTATCAAAATACATTTAGTTGCATAGATCAAATACTTATAGAAAAACTTCATACAGACAGCATCGACTGTGTTTAATTTGGCCCTAATTCAGGTACAGGCTGGTAAAATACAGGGAAGCTCACTGACAGAGCTACTGTCTAAAAACTCAGTGTGTTAGACCAATAAGATGATCACTATTTATCTTACAGATGCAAATGTGAAGGATGTTATCTAGCTTAGCAGACTCTGAATTTTAAATCTCATGTCTGGCATTTAAGCATATATCCTCTCCCCATCTGAGACTACATTATTCTCATATTATAGATTTATTACAAAAAGACATCTCCTATGTACTTGATAGCTGCTTTGCATATTACTCTATTGCAAGTCGGAACTGATGAAGAGAAGTAATAAGAAGCTGAATGCATCTCCACGAGGGAGCCCAGGTCTGACAGCTGAAGAGCACAGCACGGTTACCGGAGTGCAGTGAGGAGGGACTTACTGCCTGCTGGTGCTGCACGGGAAAGGGGCTTACAGGCAGGTGTGAAGGTGCAGGCACACACAAACCACCCCGGTTTCCTAGCAAGCAGGGCACCCAGCCTGTGGCTGTCACAGCAGCTGGTGCTTCCCCGTGACAATATTGACTATTTGAATGGAAGGAAGCTCACTCTATTCGGTAAGGAAAAGTAAGGAATAAATCTGGTAGAATGTAAAGCATATTGAAAAGATGACGTTGCTTTAGGGTTTGAGCTTACGGGATATTGGAAACTTGATTATTCCTTGCCAAAGCTTCAGGCTGATATTGAATGCCATGCCTATTAACCTCAAGGAAAAGTGGATAGGATCCCAATAGACATCCAGTGTTTTATGTAATTAATGATCAATGTTTTATTAAAAATGTAAGTCGATTTAATGAAAATAAGTGCAGCTGGTGCTTCAGCAACAAAAGTTCAAATAATTCATTGTTATTGCAAGGTGTGGATCTTGAATTATCAAAATATGTCAGCGCTCCCTTGTTTCATATTGTACTTGGTTTATACTGCTTTCAGCATTTATATAAATTCTGGCAGGTCATTAATTTCCTTGCTGAGTGGCTCTTTCTGCATAGTTGGAAGTAAACTTCAGCCATTGTGATGAGAGTCATTCAGACATCATGAGAGTCATTTCCCAGAAAAGCTTCACTGAGCTGATGTGTTTCCATGGAAAAAAAAAAATCTCTATGAAAAAAAATTTCTCTTAGATGAATAAGCATTTTCTGATGGAAAAAGTACTTTGCAGGTAAAATCTCGATGAGAAATACTTTGCAGCATTACTGAATTCCTTCCTCCAGAGCTCCTATTTCCAGCCAGCTGGTCCCTACTGTCAGTAGTCAGTGCTCCCTCTGAAACAGTGTATGGCATGTCTGAAGAGACAAAGGATGTTTTACCCATTTTTAATTTGAGAGTTGAGCGACGTGTAATGACGCCAGCCCTGACAAACATAAACGAGGATCTCTACCTGAGCCTTTCGCTGAGTGATGCTGTCTCTGCTGAAGACCAGGCTGTTGAATTGCTTCCCTTCAAAAAAAGCTAGATTTGGAAGGACAGGGCTGGGGGAGCCCCCAGGAAGCTGCATCTCCTCCAGGCGTGCAGTGCAGCTGCTTGCCCCTCAGCTCCACTGTGCCTGCTGTGGGACCTGGGCAGGACTTGGTGCTCCTGGTGCCTGCTCCTGGGACCAGCTGGGTGCTCCTGGGGGCTTAAAATCACTGCGTGGGGTAGGGAGAAAGGGTTAGTAAACCCGAAGCATTCTACTCAGGAACGTTTTCCAATCACATCTCTGTTATGTGGAGGAAAAAAAAATATTTCCCAATGAAGCTCGTTTGTAGTCGTGAGTTGGGGCTCAAGGATTTTAACCTTTTTGTCACATCACTCCAGCTTGCAATGAACGTCTCACCCTGGAGGCAAAACCACCGTTACATTAAGGTGAATGTATTAATCTAGAGAAATAACCAGTCCCCAGAGGCTGAGTCGAGGTGGCATCCGTTCAGCAAACCAATTTAAATTCCTCCTCTTTTTTGATGGGTAAGAGCAGGATCACCGACTTGCCTCCTGCAAGAGGAGAGCGGGATGACGGCCCTTGCAGTAAATCAAATCCCGCTTCACAAGCGCACGTTGTGATGAGAAAAACCCACCCAGGGCTACTGCAAGCTGCACGCCCACCACCCAGTCGCACAGTTAAGATATACTTGTGTGATGAATAGATGTTTCAGATATGTGAAAGCCAAACAACTGAAGCCTGATGCCCGTCTTTGTGTTTGCTCAACACTGGTGAGGGTGCGCGGGGTCCCTCGCTGCGGCACGGTGCTGTGCCTGGAGCTGCGTCTGCTGCAAGCCCTGCCTGGAGCTGCCAGGGAGGGGAAGCAGTAAGTGCCCTCCCTGCAGTCAGTGGGCAGCTGTTGCAGCTCCCATTAGGTAAATGCAAGCAGAGACCTTGTTCTTGGTGCCTGTGGCAATTCCAGTGAAGTGAAATGATACGTTCCTATCATAAATATCACCGTTTCAAAGCTATTTCTGCTCTAGGGCTGCTTCATTCTGCTTCCCATTCCCACTGGAGTCCATTATAGATAACCTTATTTGTGTGCGTATTTTCAGTTTCCCAGCAAAAAAGCACATGGAGAATAAAGGGAACAAACAAGCACCACACATACAAGTTCAAAATCAGGCTGGTGCTCTGAAGGAAAGCTAAGCAAGTCTGACTATTTAGAAGTCTGACTATTTAGCATTCATGCCATTTATCCTCACTGTTTGCTGTGGTGGCTGCCTAAGAGTTCCTGAATCATGGAATTAGTCAAATGGCTCCTGAAAGTTAGTTACTGCATTTTAATGGCTTGATAACTTGTTTACCACAAGAGTTCTCCTGTACACCAGGCTGGCTGAAAGATGCATGCAAATTGAGATGAAACGATGTGATTTGTAGGTAAATGTTGATGTTCTCCGGAGGGTTTGAGGGAGCGTTGTACGGTATTGCGAAAGCAAGGATGCACAACGATGCAAAAAGGCCAAATGCTATGGTCACTGCAAAACCAGGGCGGGTTTCCATCAAGCGATGAGATCAGGGAAAGCACCCACAGCTTCGAAAATCTGTGATTCCAGAGACGTTGTGCTCTCCACGATAACGTGGGACCCAGCTGGGGGTCCACAAGCACTCTGTGTGCCAGTTGGGGTCATTGGGGCAGGGGGCTCGCAGGCTGTGCCCAGGGGGCTGCCACTGGCACCTGCCCACCCTGCAGCAGCTGGGTCTGACCGGGCCTTGGGGGGCCAGGGGAGCACGGTGGGTGTTGGGTTTGTGTCAACGCCCCATGCTCTTGTTCTCTGCTAAAAACACACTGGAAAATTTTCCATCGCAAGTTTTGGCTTAAAAATCTGCCTTTGCAATGCGGAGGCACTCTATTTTGGGTGTTACGTGCGTTCTGGCAAGAGCTTCTCCCATAAACAACAAACCAACCACCACCTCTTAAAGCATGTAAGACGTTCCTATTTAATTAGAGAAGCTTTGGGATGCTAATTGTTCAGCTGTCCAAGTGCCTTAAGTCATTTGCAGCGTTTTGTTATATTTGTGATCCAACAAATACGATGACCTATAAGGCCCCCTTTCTATCTGCAAACATAACGCGAGTGACTGACAGTGTGTTCAGAAGTAATGAGATGTAGTTAGGGGGAGAAAAAGCCTCGTTCAGAAGCAAGCCCATAAACTTTTCAACAGGCTTTAATAAAACATAACGCTAGCTTCTCGCTGCACCTATCACTCTTAAAACTGTTAAATCTCTGTGGGCAGTTTAGCATTTGTCTGAGGGATCACCCGAGCCTCTGCAATTCCGCGGCAGCTGTGCGAAGAATCACCAATTTTGGCACTTTGCTGCCCCGAAAAGCCGCCTCTGGCGTTGGACGCGGGGCGTGCTGCCTGGGGGGGAGGCGGTGAGGAGGCAGCGGGGAGAGGAGCGCTGTGGTGGAGGAGCTTGCCGAGGGTCCCCCAGCACCTGGAGGTGCCCGGGGGGCAGCGGGGGCTGCTGCTGTGGCGCGGGTTTGGCTCTTGGTGCGTGGTGCTGCGTTGGTGTGCCTCCTCGGCTGCCCACAGGTGGATCAGGATGCCGGGTGTGAACACACAGCAAGAGGAGACGAAGTTCCCCCATCTTAAACATCACACCGGAGCGAAGAGGTGGGGGCACCCTTAGAATGGGGACAGCAGCACGGCAGACCCCAGTCTGGCTGCGTAGAGGTCCTGCCTCTCCCGGCCTTCCCGGGGGTTGCGGGGAGGCTGAGCCGTGTGGGCCGAGCGAACTGCCCTGCCAGGCTCTAGCTTTGCTGCCTTTCTCCCGTGGGTGAGCAGCGCGGTTACCTGGCCGTCTGTGGTTGTATTGTTCAGTGGAAGCAGCTTCTGAAAGCTTTGTCCGTGCTTTTGGGTCTTACTGCCTGACATGCTGCTCAGGAAGCACTGCAGAAGCCAAGTCTCACGCGCTGATGATTTTGGCATAAGGTTTTGCAAGGTATAAACCACCGTGCCCTTGGAAGGTGCTTGACTATCTTCTCCAGTGCAGTAAGAACTTGGTTTGAGATGGATGCTTCGTGAGGAGCCATGCCAAAACCCCAGCAAAGCAGGCATTTGATATCCTCATTAGTTTTCCCAACGGTTTTCTGAGGGATTTACGAATTCACCCCTTGTACTATGGAACTATAATATGAAACACTGAGGCAGTGGTACGCAGTGAATCGTCAATGTTCGATTCCGTAACTTCCTTTGCTGAAATCTGGGGCCTGCCCTTTGAGGACCGCCACAGCTTGAACTTGCCCTGTTCACCGAGCCCTGGGCTCCAGCCAGGAGAGGCCATCAGTCTGTCCGTCCGCCCGTCTGTGTCATGAGGGCACTGGGTGCAGGGATGCAGGATGTGTCCTAGGGCCCACAGGAGGCTGGCAGGGCTCAGCCCCGTGGGAGAACGGCACGTGGTGGGCTGGGCGGGCAGCTCTGCGAGGGACCCGGCTGCACAGGGGGGCTTTGGTATTCCCCAGCGTGATGGTGTGGGGATAATTTGTCTTTCGGAGGCTGAAGTGGCTCTTGCAAACCCAATTTTCAGAGTCTAATTTTCAGACTTGTTAGAGTCCTAAAAGGACAAAGAAAACAGCAATGAACTGAGAGAAAGGAGAGTAACAGAAGATGCTGGATTCTAAATATTCATTTGCTCTAGGTACCATTTTTTTTATTGCTATGGTACAGCTTTCAGCCTAAATGTCTACTTTCCAAAATATTATGACAGAAAATCTGCTTACACCAAGCCAAGGGCTTCTCAGCTCCTCGCTCTGTCCTGCCAGCGGGCAGGCTGGGGTGCAGCAGGAGCTGGGAGGGGACAGACCCAGGACAGTTGACCCAAAGTGGCCAAAGGGGGATTCCATGCCTTGTGGTGTCGTGCTGAACAATATATAGGGGTGGCTAGCCGGAATGGGGGGACCACTGCTCAGAGATGGGATGGGCATCAGTCAGCGGGTGGTGAGCAATTGCATTGTGCATCGCTTGTTTTGTACACATTATTATTATTGCTATAGTAATAATTATTATTCTTTCTTTTCTGTCCTAATAAACTGTCTTTATTACAAACAACAACCTTTTTTTTTTTTATTATTTTTTATTTTTTTTCTGATTCTCTCCCCCATCCCACTGTGGGAGAGGGAGAGCAAACAGCGGTGTGGTGCTGAGCTGCCGGCCGGGTTAAACCACAGCAGGTCCCACGTCCCACCAGGTGTCCCCAGCACAAGCAGCCCAGGACAGGTGCTGTGGGCAGCCCTCTCTGATGCTGGAAAGCTCTTGGTTCCTTCTGAAATTCACCCCAAAAGCGCTGGTGTCCTGCAGCACGCTGGGTACCAGCGGGTGCTCGCTGCTGTCCTTGCTGAGCACTGTCCCTGCCCGCAAGTTTTGGGCAGCCCCAGCAGCAGCCAGGTTTGGCAGGGGGTTGGCAGCAGCTCAGGCTTGGAAAACACCGCCTGTCTTCAGTTCTAACTGAAGGCAGTGGGTTTTTTTAATTTGTGGAGCAAGTTTGTGTTTTCTTTGTTTAGCATAACAGAAAATGGAATCAATAAAGCTAAATCAACAAATTAGTCTTCTTTAGGAAAGTCCTTAGGAAAGTTAAAGAACTTTAAAGAAATAAATCCAATCTAAAACACAATTTCATTTTTCATTGCTGACTTTGCCAAAGCAAGCCACAGGCGAATCAAGTCTCGTTTTTTCTCCTTAAAATAAACAGACCTCCGCACCGTCACAAAGTCTCAGCTGTGATGTAACAGCCACCTTTCCTACACCGAAATAAACCAACAGGACGCTTGCAGCCTCAGGATTAACTGCTGTATGGCCAAGCCATGAACTTGGCTCAAACGTAGCTGCTTTGAAGTTCCTCTGGCTGCAGTGCTGAGCCACGGCCCACGTGCAGACCAGATAAACTGATAAAACCTCGCCCTGCTTCTGTCTGTGGTTTCCACAGTTCACTTTCGTGTTCTCTGCACCCCTCCATTATTTTGTAACAGCTGTGCAAAATCACACGTTCAAGACTTTTAGGAACCTCTCGCTTACTTAATAAGCTTTTTATTCCACAATAAATTATTTATTGAGATTTAAAGCAGTTTTCATGTCTTGCACATAAAAAAATTATACTAGGACCTGAAGAAAAAAAAAAAAAAAGCATATTCTCTTACCTAAGGAAGAATTTAATATCCGCACCTCTCGGGTGTCAGCTCTCCTTGTCTGCTGTCCTGTAATTGCAGAGCAGGAGTAACACATTTCAAATCACCTTCAGCAAAACCCACCAGTCCAAGGTTCTCCTGTGGATTCCCGGCTCTCTTATTCAACGATTCATTGCTGCTTTGTCAGAAAATAATATTTTATTTAGCATTCCCTAAAAGTCTCAGAGTTCATGAAATTCAAAGGCAGAAGAGGACGTCTACCAGGAGCGTTCAAAGCCAGCTGGCAAGTTAAATGCTGCAAGCCGGGAGACCTCGCTGTGAATTCTTTTGCTGCTGTGGGAGCCGGTGGTGCACAGCCCTGGCACCTGCACAGCCCAGGGGTCTGCTCCCGTGTGGCAGCCCCACAGCCAGGCCCAGCACCCCCGTGCTGGGAACCCCAGAACTGCGCAGCAGGAGTTACCAAATTAAATGTTAAAGGATAATTAATTTCAGAAAGTTTCCCTTACGGCCCACCCAGTCCCCCCCTGCCCCAGCGCAGGCTGCCCAAAGCCCCCCAGCCTGGCCTTGGGCACTGCCAGGGATGGGGCACCCACGGCTCCTGGGGCAGCCTGGGCAGGGCCTCGCCTCCTTATCATGAAAAAACACAGTCTAAATCTACTCTCTTATATCCAGTCTAAATCTACTCTTTCGCTCTAAAGCCGTTGCCCCTTGTCCTGTCACTACATGACCTTGTTGTTTTTATTTTGTGTTATTATTTGAAGACAAGGCAAGAAAACCTAGATGTTTGGTGAGTCTTTAATTCTGAAGTTGCCTCTGGCATTCTCAAATTGTATTCAGTTCATCCTGAGCAGCATTTAGCCTGGTAAGATGATAGCTGGTGATGCCGGGGGGTGCGTGCCTCACTACTGGAGCTTCCTTAGAGCTGTCCCTTGCGATCTTCTGCACGCACAGACCCAAGGAACAGCAATAGATGCAGAATGGCCCTAAATCATTTCTTATCCATCCGTATCCATTCTGTATCCGTGCACTGCATCCGTGCTAATTACTCAGCTTCAAAATCTCTCCCCCCATAAGTAATACTGGGAAATCTATTTGTAACGTCATTCTTTGGGGAAAGGTCTCAGATAAGCTTTTACCAGTACTGATACGATTTTCCCCGGAGAATGACCGAAGTGTCCCATTCTTGTGCTTCCCTTAAGCTTTTCCTGAGCAGCAGAGATAGCTCCGTGCAGCCCAGCCGCGGTGTGCAGCCCACAGCAGGATCCTGACACCCATGGGTGCTGAGGGGCAACGTGGAAATGGCCCCGCTTTGCTCCTCCAGCAGAAGGTCCTCTACACCGAGCACGGTAAAAACCAGCACCCCAAAATGATGACATGTTCTGGTCTGATGAAGCCAGGAGGTTGAGACCGTGGGGTTGGGAAGCAGAAAGCTGCGATACGAGGGGCAGCAATTTGGCCCAAACGAAGGTGGAGGATGACACGGAGTCTTTGTGCTCATGGTGAGTGTAGGGCCCACCTTGGGCCTCTTGCCTCTGCCCCGTTTTAAGGCAGTTCTGAGTCAAGAAACCAGGATTCACTGCCCAGGCTAGTTATCTCTTTTGCTGTGCAGAGATTACTCATTCCTTCTGAAGGTTTTCTGAATTTTTCAGTAATTTCTGTGTATTACATGTTATTTTTGTGTCATGACAAAAGATAATAGGCAGTATAACGTAGCTCCCCTGGGCGATTCAAGGGGAGGTCACCTTCCCTGCTGCCCATTACACGTGCCTGCATGAGAGTGCAGTAATCGTGTCTGTGTGGGGGAGACTGAGGAGCTCGCTCCTTGCAGACTGGAGACCACAAAGAACGTTTTCCTTCCTTTTCCACTCAGGGGGTAGAGATGTGTTTGCACAATAGCTCAGAGCAGGAATTTTCCTAGCTGTAGTGTGGATCGCTAGTGTCTCTTAAAATAGCTCATACTTGTCCTGTGTTTTTAGCCTGTGACATTTTAGGAAAAAAAAAAAAAAAAGTAAATTTTAGAAGAAAGAAAGCAAACTGGCCCAGGTTTCTGTGGTTGTGCTGAGCTACCCTGTTGTGTTTTGAAGCTGAACTGAAGTTTATAAACACTAGCTTGTGATCTTTGGATGAAAAATGGCATATAAGCTGAAATCCTTATTATTTACAGCAATGATTTAGACCTGGAATGGCAAGTGTGTCCTGGGATGGCAGGAGGAGCCAGCAGGCTGTTATCCAGAATGACCGCATTCATCTCCGCTTCGTGCTGCCGTGCATGCTTGCCATTTGGATCCTCAGTGTGGTGTAACTGAATTTTTAGGATTTATTAATGTCCAGTCAAAGAAAAAAGGCAGTGGTTTAGGAATCACTGGAAAGCCCTGCTCTGAACGGAGAGGACAGTGTCTGAACAACAGATTGCGGGTGCAGACATCAGTCACTCGGTCAGGCCGGGTAGCTCCAAACAGCTGCGATCTGAGGTGGGATTTCCAGGCTAGGACCAGTGCAGCTGGTGAACCCGGGCCAGAGGGCACCTGTGCAGAAGGCCAGTACCTCTTGTGACTCCTCCATCAGCCCAGGACGAGGCCCCAGGTCTGCAGGAACATCCTCCAGCTGGGCAGAGATCTCTCTGGGCAGGTTCCTCCGCTGCCTTCATTGTTCTCCACCGAAGCCTTCCTGTGATGGACGAGCCCCGCAGCAAATCCCATGTACGAGCGATTCCTTCGCTGCCCGCAGACGAGCAGAGGTTTGCTTTTGGGAATTTCATTTTCCTCTCTCAGAAATGCCCATGTTGCTCTGCTGTGCTCGGTGAGGGTGCAGCAGACGTCGTGTACCTCACGCTACCAGCGACCGTAATGGATCTCAGCTCTTCTGGGAGCTGAATCGGCACTTTGCAACATCTATTTTTAATGTTGGCCAAAAATAAATAACTCCATTATACAATTCCATTTGTGGTAAGAAATGAATGATTTGA
This sequence comes from Heteronetta atricapilla, assembly GCA_011075105.1. NCBI lineage: Eukaryota > Metazoa > Chordata > Aves > Anseriformes > Anatidae > Heteronetta > Heteronetta atricapilla. The sequence continues at coordinate 35,808,391 of CM021736.1, read as the reverse complement.
TGTATAGTAAATTGAGTCTAAGCTGCCTGCTCGGCATTACACCTTGGGGTTGTACAGAGGGAGACTTTCTCTTGCAGTGCTTGCATTGACAGAAACCCTCATGCTCGTGGACAAATTAAACCTTTGCAGAAGAGAAACTGGAATTAAGCAAAACAGCCAAGGCAAGTTGAACTTGCAGCTTTCATTGCTTATAAGTTTGTTTGGTTTTGTTTTGCATTCAGGAAAGAGAATCCTCTCCAAAGAAACAATATGAGAAGTTTGATGTCCATGAAAAAACTTGGATATGGAGCACTCCAGGATACTTATTAGTAAAAGTTTAGATGATTCTCCTAGTTTCTACAGCATATACATGTAAATTATTGCTAGAGCCGCACTTTAATTCTAAACTCGACTACCTGTAAATGAAAACACGCCCTGCATGTTGCGTGTGTGTACTTTTACAAAGAAATATTTCAAGGGCTGGAAAATCAAGTCTGTGAAGTCTGGGAGACGCATTCTTGGCTTAACATGTTTGTGCATTTGTTCTGCTTTAATCTTGAATCACACGGTGACAGACAAACTGTCGGTGTTGCTCGTCGTCCGTCCCAGCCCTCCCCTTAAACACACCACCCACCCTCTCCTCTGCAGGCAGAGTTATTAGTTTCTTCATGGGATTTTCAGTACTGCTGCTCCTGCTCATGCTAGCATGCCTCAGAAAGTTAATTAATTTTCTTCCTGACACTCCTGTGAGATGAGTGGGCATTATTCCTGATTTGTAAATAGAAAATTAACGTACAGAAAGATTAAGGTCAAAAGTATCTATTAATTTTTGCCAAATCTGACATGCCTCTTAGCTGTTTTTTCAGAGAACCTGGCACTATTAATTACTTTCCTATTTAATCATAGAAATCGTAAAAAAAAAATAAAATGCTGAAAGGATATCAAGTCATGTAGTAAATCCCGTTGCCCCGAGTAGGATAAATTCTAGGATATCCAGGTAGGATAAATGCCTAACCTTTAATGATAGCGATTTTATGACTTTCCTAGTTGATCTGCTCAAGTGCTTAACTATCCCTTTTACCTTGAAAGATACTTGTAATGTCTGACTTCCAAGCTCCTTGCTTCAGTTTAAATCCATTACACTTTGCTCCTTCCCCAGGTAGCAGGAAATAGAGCTTGCTTCCATCTTCGTGTCAGCTCTTTGCATATTTGTAGACCGCTATGATACCGCTCTTAACACTTTTCTCTGGGTAAAGCAGCCAGCTTTATCATCTTTCCCCACAGGCAAGACTTTCTCTGGTCCTGACCGCTTCTGGGGCTTCACGTGGATGCTCTTGGGCACGACATCCTCCTGCCTGGTGATGTGCCCTGCAGGCATCACCCCACCACCGTGCTCCCCACCTGCTTTTATCCCCAGGTGTGCTCCCCAGGTGTGCTCCCCAGTGGGTGCTTGTTTTGACTTCACTTTGTGATCCGCTGCAGCCTTTCCTGGAGAGGAACATTGTGAAGAGTCATCCTTCTCCTCCCTTGGTGGAATTCATAATACCTGCATAGGTGCGACACTTTGCCTTAATGAATCGAACCCTGCTAATTTCACACTATTTCCTCTCTATAGGAAGTAGTTATCGACTCCATTCACAACTTGGCACTTCTGCAAATTGGATCCCATTGTCTCCGTTGAGTCATCTGGAAAACAAGAAGCACTGGGCAAATAAAAGGTGGATTTGCAGAAGTGACTTCCCTGTGTTCATAGGGTTTGTTTGCAGGAAAAGCCATGAAGCCAGCTGCAGGATAGGAGCAGAAGAAAAAGGGTTCCACGGTGTTTTGGGGCTTGGGTTCTCAGAGCCAGAATGGTGTAATGAGAAAAACTCTCACGCAGAAACAGATAGAAAAGCACTATGTGTATAGGTAAAAATATATTCTTTGTTGTTGTTGTTGTTGTTCCAGTATACATAGGGACCAACCCAGTCCTCCCTGGCTCGAGTGGGAGCAGGCAGGTGGCAATGAATTGTAAGAGGAAAAATTCACTCACTGTGGGTAACACCTTCATGCATCCGGAAGGCAGATAATAGAGGCACCAGATATATATTTTTAATGGAATAAGTTCTGATATTAAAATTTATCATTTCATCTTCATTCTGCATTCATTTCAAACATCTCTGAAAATATGTTTAAAAGCTCTTTTCACAGTTGTATTTGTTGGAATTTTGTAACATTGGGGTTCTGCATCTTAAAGCTGAGTTATTTCAGATTTTCTCAATGGCAGTGTCAATACTAAATAATTCACCCACCTTTAAAGTTCTCTTAAGTGAATGCAAGATGTGAATTTTTCACTAAAGGAAATGCAGGCTGTTTGCAAAATATGTTTTACATTCTAGCACCATTTTCACGAGTCATTATGACATCAATTTTCTTTCAGGGAAATCAGTGCTGATCAATAAAGTAGCTGCCCTTTTCCTGCCATTTGTGTAGTTTTGCTCATGGCCACAAGACTTAACCTTGTTCCTATGCCATGTGCTTTAGTTCTGTAAGAGCTTTGTTACCCTCTTCTGAATCTGGACAGTCACAAAGACAAAGTATATTGTTTTGGAAGGGGGTTAGGACGAAAAGCTGGCCAGAGGCTAGTGCAGGACATCAAAATCCTGACTGAGCCACGGTGCACCAAAGTATAGCCCAATGAAGGAGGTCTGCATTTAAAACTCCGTTAGCATAATGAGGAGACTTCTTGCTTCCTAAATTGAATGGTACTGGAAGAAATGGTCCAAAACTGGGGGTGGGAAATGGCTGCTGGTGCCTGCTGGGGAAATGGAGGCTTGGCTGCTAGCAGACCCCTCCGAAGTCTTTCTGGAGGTAAACTGCAGATTATGCTTTGTTCAGGTTCCCTTCTGAAGACTAACGGATTTATCTGAGACAATAAAATGTACTACTGTTATTGTAAGAAAGGAAAAAAAAGATTTGCATATTAAATTACACTGAGCCACACACTTTATCTCAGGCTTTGTTCAGGGGAAGGGAAAAGCAGATTAATAGTCAAATGTTTGCTGCCTCTTTTTTGCTAACACAGAGACATAAATGCTATTTCAATTCTTTAAGTATATGTATGTTTGCATTGCCTGTGAAGCTGTGATAAGTGCACCCCTGAACTGACTGAAAGGCTTTTTCTTGTACTACGTTGCATATTACGAGATATACCTGAAAGAGTCGGGGGCATCAAGAGACTGCTGGTGAACGCTAATCATTAGCAAAACAATCGTTTAGTGGCTCTATTTTCTATACGTACCTTGCTGCTATTCACATTGGCATTGTGTAACGTGAAGCACAAAACCTAAAGCATCTACTCATAAGATAAGCGGACGTTCTTGGTCTGGTGATGTTTGTAGGAACCCATCCACAAACAGTAAAGCAACAATCCTTCCCCAGCATTCTTCTCATTGCTAATTAGATTTTTTAACAACGACAATTGTGCCAGTAGCGATTTGGAGAAATGCATTTTCTTAAAGGAACTCATGTTTTGTATGCAACTGTGTGACAATGTAGTAGAGAAAGCTCTGGCACTGCAGTTCTTTTACTTGGTCTAATTCAGAAGCAGGCAATCGTAAATTGGTGTCAATGGTAGCAATTAGCATTAGGAAGTAGACTTTAATAATGTCACTCCAGAAAGCACATGTTCAGAGCTGATTTACCATTTATATGCAGATTCACTGATGTAAACGAATGAAAGAGATGAAGAAACCTTCCTCTCTTCTTTTATATCATCTTGAACTCTTCAGTGATCTGAATGCAAATACATATAAACAGAGAATAACAAGTTACTAATCTTTGCTTTATGATACGGCATCACAAGATAAGCATCAGGATGGTTTGTCTGGATGGTTTGTTTAAGGGTTTTGGTTTCAATATGTTAGCAGTTTAGAAACAAACATATAAACATGCAGGGGTTTTTTTTTGGTTGTTGTCGTTTGTTTTACTTCTCAGCTTTATTACTACCTGGGGTAAATTAAAATGTCCATATCATCTTTCCCAACAAGGCACTAGGAACTGCAGGCACTTATCGAGACGCACATTCGCTGAGGCCCCATGAGTTCAATAAAGGCATCTGTGCCAGGTAGAGTTGATGCTGGTAGAGATGGGTTTTCAAAGCTGTGGTATTGAAGGTGTTTCAAAGGAGTTCTCCAAATCAGAGACCCCCTTCTGGCATTAGATATACTTTTTGTAAGAGAAAGGAATCAGATGCTGGAGTTACTGTTCACCATCATCACTCTGAGGAATAATCAAACATCAGACATTGAGCCGCTTTTCTCTGAAACGGACTCCAACAGCTCCCTGAGAAACCACTGAACATGTCATGTCCCATTTAAAACTGATATTTCTGTGCTGCTGTTGATGCTTTTTAAATCTGAGTTTGCATTTGATGAATTTTCACACTGTTTAGATAAGATGCCCTGCATATTATTTCCTGATGAGTGTGATTTCTCTTCTTTGGTGCCTTTTAATGTGTTAACATTGACAAGATGGAATACTGGGCTCTACTTCCACATCAGGTAACGTGTGGATTGAATTCATGCATCCTGCAGAAATGACTCATGACAAATTTTCTACTCCTGAGGGGGAAAAAAAAAAGTAGTGGTAAATTAAGAGTAAGCAGAAAAACTTTTTTTCCAGCTTCAGTCACTTTTTTTTTTTTTTTCCAGCTTTCTGTCCTTTTTGCTTTTTGCTCTTTCCATGGTTAAAAGTGACGCGTAGCTCATTGCACCAGAGTACTATTTGCATAATATAACACCAAAACAACAATGCCAAGGTTATCCTGAGAATTAAAAGACAGTTAAAATAATCAGGAAGATGCTCATAGCTCAAAAACATCTATAATAATGTCCAAGATACACAAAAAAATGAGAGCTCTATCTGGTTAGTGAGAGCACCTTAGAGACAGCACAAGTCAACGGGGACTCCCTCACAAACAGACTGTATTGAAACTGTTAGGATAAATTAATCTAGTTGTCAATACAGCAAAACAATTACAGAATGGAAACTGGCCAAAAGTTGCTCCAGGATTTCTGTGAAATCCAATTAGACATTAGGAAAAAAAAAAAAATATGTCATTCATGGACAATTAAGCCAAGAACACAGTTATAGGTAGAATACATGTTGATTAAAATAATTCAAATGATTTTTGTACAAACGCTCATCAAAGAAGCACGAGCAGGCGCTACAGGACGGCAACAGCTCTTTTTTAATACGTTTTTAATGCTGTAAAAGAGGTGGTGTGAAACCAGGGAAAGGTTTTACAATGGGCTTTTAGTGTCTGTCATTATGGCAATGGGAAGTTACAACTTCTCTTCTATGGGTTATGAATGTTTTGCCATTGCTTACAACTGAACTGTCATTGTGTTTATAATATTGTCAAAAAACATGGCATTGGAAGGTAAGATTTCTACTTCCATGGCAAAGATTAAATGTTGTGTGTGAGAATACATTTAAAAAACATCAGTGTTAGCTCTGGACAGGGAAACAGATGGGGCATTTCTACTGAAATTCCCTGAAGCAGCATGGGGTCCAAATGCTGGCTGTGGGCTGCTCTCTGTGTCTGCCCGGATGGGCCCGTTCTGAACGGCTGTGCTAGACGGATGCTCGGTGCTGCCCTGCATTTTGCAGCTACTTAACATGATGGAAAAGCGATTAGAAAAATCTCTCTCCATGTGGATAACTGCAATGTGTTTGGCTGTTTTACCGTACTGCACCTGAGTGAAGAATTTACCTGAGCAGAAAATAGGCATGAAGCAAACGGTGCTGCTTTACAACTTCCAATTTAGAAAAAAAATGGTGGTTTAAAATACTTGTCTATTCATTGCATATAAGAGCTACATGTTTTTCCATAAATTTATCTTTTTCACATTTCATTATTCTCAGAAACATAAATATAAGGAAGAAAAGGAAGATTAAAGGTGGAAGCATCCAGAACTGCTGCTGAAACACCGCGGCAAACTACACAACGATCCTTTTAAGCTTCATTATATGTTCCTGTGCGTAGCGGCGTGATCGGGCTTCGCTTGCCGGCTCGACTCATTCGTGACAGCCTCACATACTTCATTTTCTTTGGTTACAATTTCACAAAAGCGTTTTGAATAAAAACTACAGCAGCCAACGATGCAGTCAGCCGTCCCGAGGCTAGACTTCCCGTCAGAAATAGCAAAGCAGAAAGGAAAAACAAGAGTTAGCTCAGCGGGATCTGCACGGAGACATGAAATCGAGGTGCCCAATTGCCACGGTCCTGGATCGAACATCCCAAGGGCCGCAGGCTGAGGCTCTGGAGCCGTGCACCGCCTCACCCTGCTGCTGCTAGAGGCGCCTTCCACGGGCACCAGGACACTGGTGGCTCCTTCTGGGACCCCCAGCAGCCGGCGTGGGCAGCGTGGGGACGTCCCGGCAGCGGCCGGTGGCTCGGGCAGCCCGGTGCTGGGCAGCGTGGTGCTTATAGGAGGCTCTGCCCCTTGGGCAGCCAGGTCCCGTCTGGATCCTGTCAAAGCCACAGCGAAAATCCCGCTGAGGTCGCCGAGCGGATCTGATGCCTTTCCAGAAACTGATGCCGTGATGAGGAGTGTTTCTGTCACAGCAAGTTAGGAAAATACAAATTCTGAGCATTTCAGTGAGCTATTAGCTGCTCAGTAACAGGTGGAAATGAAATTTAAATCCCTGCAAAAGACAATTGCGTAGTTAAAAATACATTTAGTCATGCTAATGGCACTTTGCAGATTTTCTTTCATTATCCTTTTTAAGGAAACAGGCAAAATGTATGTATGCTGTCGGAGTTCGCCTCCTACCATCTCCAGCTCGAGATAGTTTGCACCAGTTGAATGACATTTATTTGCTGCAGAAATATTATTTGCCTCTCGTGCTCTTGAAGAAATAGATTTTCCATGTGTTTGATACATTAAAAAGTGTACTGAACATTAAAGTAAAAATAACAGACATCCTTCCATGGGCGTGATGAATACAGCCTGGTGAGATTAACTTCAAGAGCTAAATGCCTTGCTCTGAATTAGAGTAATGAAAGTTTATGCCTGTCAAGATAAGATGGCTATGCCTCTTGTTTATCGCGGATCCCTACGAAGAAATTGTCCCTGAATTCCTTAAAAGCTTTTAAATCTTATCAATCCAGGACACTGAAAAAAAGTCATCTGCCCGCCAATATATATTTGTTTTCAGTATGAGTCCTGTGCTTGCCATTTCTGATTTGAGATGTTATCCAGTCATTTTCTTTCTTTCTTGACTCTTGTGCTTTACATGAAATAAGCATATTTTTTTCTGCTCTAGATGAAAAAGCATTACCTGCCTAATTCTTTTCCAAACAACTGCACACATTGATTTTTTTTATTTTTATTTTTTTTCTCACAGACTGTTCTGAGGAAGAAATGTTAACTTTGCAGGGAGTGTATGCAAGAGGAAAAAGCTGACTGTAAACATTGGAGGGAAAGAGCAAATAAATTCCTGGTTTAAGACAAAGCCTCCTGACCTCTGAGCAGATGAGCTGATGGCAACAGAGATAACACCAACAACTGATAAACAGCTCAGCTTATGAAAGGACCTGCATGTGTTCTTTGTGTTCTGCAGCTCATGTAGTATGGACTGGAGCTGTAGCAAGTCTTACAACCGGGTGCAGCGTGGCAGCGGGATGGGAAGCCCCGGAGGGGCATCGCCCTGCACAGACCCGTGGCAGCCCGCAGACCGCCTCGCCCCGCTCCCTGTCCCAGGGCTCGGTCACAAAAGCCCCCACAGCTGCAGGAGAGATCTTCCAGCCTCCGTGGGGATCACAGGCTGGTGGGGAGCATGCCATTAACAGCCACAATGGATTTATTCCTCCCTGCTGACGGAGGCATTCGCCTGCTTGAGAGACGTAATTTTTATTTTCGTTTGCCTTCACAGAGATGGAAACGCTACTGGTGTTGATCACAGGCGGGGAGGAGGCACATTTCGCTAAGTTCAGCAGTGTTTTTGCGCTAGGCATAGCACTGGTGTGCCGATTTTTTAAACACACGTGGAATTATGGTAATGCAGTTGTTATGGCCCCTAAAGACAAAATCAGGTTCTTGGAAATCTTAGACAGGCGTGTGTTAAACTGAGCTGGACAGTCTGCCCTGCGGAGACCAGTTCCCGCATAGGGAGCACTGTGCGAGCACTGGAAATCTCCTGCAAAAGACTCTGCAGAGACCGCCGGGCCCTAGAGGTGAGGTTTTGTCTCGTGGGGTGCTGAAATTGGAGGCAATCGTCCCGTAGGGTCGGGGAGGTTTGCCTCAGGCTAAGTCCTGCTCGGGTCAGCCGGACCCGTGGGGCTCCTCCTGCACAGCCCCCAGGCTGTGGAGAGGGGACATGGGAAAAGGGACGGGTGAGACACGGTGTGCTCGGCTCGAGCTCGTGTCCGACAGCCAGAGAAGCCTCTGACAGTTTCCAGGACAAGTTTTGTCTGGGGACACGTCCCGGGAAAAGCTGTGCCTGCCTTCAGTGGGGAGATGTGCCTCGTCTGCGGAAGGAAAAACTATGAGTTTGCACGAAAGCAGGCAGTCTGAACACACAGCTTAGGCTCATCCCTGTCCTTCAACAAGGCAATTCAGCCAAGCTGTCAGGAACAGTGAGCGAACGCGGGTCCTTACTGCGCAGCACTGACAGCGCTGCTTAGAGCAGCTCTGCGAGCCGGCCCCTGCCTGACACCAGCCCCTGTCTGCGGGGATCAGCAGTGTTTGCGCCGTCCTGCACGCTCAGCATTTCACCTGTCCCCTCTTCAGCTGCAAAGAGCTGTAAGGGCTCCCTCCTTTTGGAGGATCGTGCTCAGCATCACCGTGTTGCACTCACCCACCGCGCTGTGCATCCTTCCTGCGGTACGTCCATCACGACCGCGGACGCTCGCAGATTGCTCGTGACAACTCCTGCTCCCCTTCTCCTTCTTCTAGGGAAAGGCTTGGAGGCTCACGAGCCGAGCACGGCAAGCTTAATTACAGCCTGTGGTCTGACAAAGTCTCTCCGTCCCTCAGGTCTCAGATGAAACAATTCTCCCCAAACTAAAACCACTTGAAAGTACTGTCTTTGTTCTCTTGTTCAGAAACACTGGAGAGGCCCAAAGTCCCCTTAGCTACAGAAGGTGAAGCCGTGTTTGGCTTACTTTCCTTTTTCAACAGCACGGTCTCATCTTCGTGAGAGTTTCCTCCTCCTGCTCGCCCGTGCCCCGGCCGTCTCTCTGGGGCCTCTCACTGCGTGTGCCGTGAGCTGCTTGGGAACACGGGGCGAGGAGGAGCCGGGCAGTGCTCGGCACAGCAGGACCGCGGCCGTGCTGAGGGAGCCCCCTCGGCACCGTGCGTCCCCCCGCGTCCCCCCGCTGTGCCTGGCAAGCTGGGAGCGGGAGGCGTTCCCTCCTGCAGGGTAGCTACCTGAGAAATGAACGCAGGGGTCAGGAAACTCAAGGAGGTGCGTTAGAGATCAAGATCCCAGAACAGACAGGAGACGAAGCACGAGGCAGCAGCCTCTCCGCAAGGAAAGGACCTCTCCGGGGTGCTGCACGCTGCTCCTGCGCATCGCTGCTAAAGAAGAAGGAGCCCCCCTCCCACCAGCCCCGTTCCTGCCCCCTGCTTGGTTTCTGAAGCAGCTTCACTTCTGTTTGTCCCAGTTCGTGTGCAGAACAACTATTTCTACATATCACTTGAAGAATGCGTGTTTGAATAGCTTGCTGGCGTGCCCAAATGAATTTTCTTCTGCAAACACAATGGTTCATTTACAAATTAGCTGGAATTTTCTGAGAATATTTCCCTAAAAAGATGAATGCAGAACAGTGTCTCTCCAGGGGTACGATGAAGGTTATATTTTCCCTTCCAGTACTGAAGATGGGAATTTAATGGCTGTAATGTTCCACCTGTGGGGAAAAAATAATATTATTTTATTTTATTTTAATTTACACAAGTAGAAGAGGGTGTTATAGCAGGAGGGGTCATGAGGGCCACGTGCATTTTTAGACTGTGTTCTGTAAGCACAAAACCTGAAATTCTGGGTATTTAGAATACAGAGAATTTGAGAAGTCTTGCAGCCACAAATTACCTTACCCAAAGAATGCAGTAATTTACTGCATTCAGCAAATCTTTTCGTAGCGGACCAGCTGTATACCTATGTGTTCTGACCTCAGATGAGATTCTCAGTTGCCCAGGCCGGCTCGGCTTCCCAGGGGCACGCACGCTGCTGAGCACCCACCGGGTGTGCGCACCCCACTGGGGTGCTGGGCTGGGGCACGGCCGGGACAGGGCTCGAGGCTCGGCGGAGCTGGGGTGGCAGCAGCACAGCGGGGAGCTGAGTCCAGCCCCCGCAGCGGAGAAAGGGAGGTTGGGGCTGGAGGGGCAGACGGGGCGTGGGAGACGGAGCGGCCAGCGGAGCCTTAATTGCTGCCAAGGGCGCGGGCAGCCCCGGGTGACCCCGAGCAGGGCACAGCAGCGCTGTTCCCGACGCTCCTTGGCTTGTCGTGCGGAACAGTCCGGTAATTTCTACCGTATCAATTAATTGCGAGAGACATTTTCACCTGTTTTGTTACCCTGTGGGTCAGTCCGATCACAAAAGGAAAAATACGCCTGGACCACAAGACGATTTGGATAGACCCTGCTGTCTGTGATTTATTGTTTTAATTAAAAGCTTTTTAAGCTTTAATTAAAAAGGTACATGAGCACTCAGTATTCAAGAAAAATGCTTTTGTGTTTAGGTCAATTGAATAACGTAAAATATAATGAGATACATATTTCTAGTCTGCAGCTTCACATGAAAAAAAGCAATATACATAATTAAAAAGTAAATTCAAACTGATAGAAGAGAGCTGTTGTCAGACGAAATAAAAGGTATGCCTTAAATTAACACCAGCAGAGAGGGTTTGCTTTTTCTTTCCTCACTGTAGCATCCCTTAAAAGTCCTGTGGTGCAAATTGAGTCGACTTCATGGACGTGTATCAAACCAGTGTGCTAAACTGAGGAACAGGTTATTATTTCTAATCCTAATGATGCTTAACACGGACCAGATAGCAAAAGCTGGGATCTGACAAGCTGTAGCACAGGAACTGGGAAGCTTTCTGTGTCGCAAACCACCCGAGGTTGCTCCCACTGCGAGATGCTGCGGGCAGCTCTGGTGCAGCTGCCACACAACGGGAGCCAACTTACCCAGTGCCACCAGTTCGGGGTGGGTCCCACTCCCAGTGCCCGCCTCTCCCAGTGCACTGAAGCACTCGGTGCTCGGACGAAGGCTGGCACGGTGCTGCTGTTACACCGCGGGTGGTGTCAGCTCGGCTGCTGCCTGCACGGCGTGAACCCAGGTGTGTGCTGCCCGGGCTCTCGGCTCTGGGAGCTGCCCGGAGGCTGTAATGAGCTCCGAATGCAAACGGTGGGCGTAATGAAGTGACAGCGCGTCGGTTACAGGACAAAGAAATCTGATTTAACTCATACTTCAGGCATCTGAAGAGTGAGGTGGGTTTACTCAGGCCTATCTTGCTGCTAAAGGCTGCAGGAGGGGTGAAAATGAGCATCTGCATGTTCTTTTAAAAAAGTGCTCAGGCACGCCGTGATGCTCGCTTTCTGCCCAGCCTGCTCCTGAATCACCCGCGTGCTGCAGTGCTGGGGGCTTCAGGACGGGTGCCTGGGTGGGGGCAGTGCCGTGGCTGCCTGCTCTGTACATAGCCTGCACCATTCACAACATGATTAAAAAAATCAAAAACCAAAAAAAACCTCCTCTTTGGATCATTTTGAGTTTTCTCCACTTCCTTTGTATTTCATTATTCTTACAAGGCTCTGACAGCCCTGCGCGTGTCGGCCGCCCGGTCACACCTCTCATTTTTTGGGTGTCAGATCCAACAGTAAGACACCAAGAGTGCAAGCGTAGAAACCAGCGAACAGCTGGATAATGGCTTTGTTGCTCAAATCACATTTGTGGTAAGGGAGAGATGATAAACACCAACTGCTTGCTTCCTTAATAGAAACATAACGTTTTTATAACTAAGCCCGAAGAAAGCAAAATAAGATGATATTTTCCTTTCACTTAAAAAAATCATCAGCATTTGCAGCAGATTTCATATGGTTGAGGAATTTGGGGAGTTCGCTCATTAAGCCAGAAGAAGCCATAAAATTTGCATCAAACTCTAATTCTTGCCTTGTTTATCCACGTTCTTGAATAGCCATCACCAAAGAGCATCTTTGCCATCAGTGAAGATGTAGATGCAGCAATTCCAAATAATGTTTCAAGCTGCTTTTAACTTTATTGAAAAAAATAAACCTTATGAAACTTTATGAACAAAATATTTTGATGCCTTTTAGAAAACTCTGAAGATTTATGGAAAAAAAATCATATTCGCACTGTAAAGCTTTGAATATATAATATGATTTTATCCTATCCTTTTAACTTTCTGAAGTTGCAAATAAACTATCAGTAGATTTTTCTGTTAGCGGTTCTAGGTTCCTATGGCTACAGAGATCCTGCAGTTCGCATGCACAATTTGGAAGATAGTGGATATTTTGAATGAAAATTATTTCTAAGCTTTCTCAATTTGTTATTATCTCCTATTAAAACATTTTGTCATTAGTGCATATTATGTGTCAGCACTGTAAAGAGCAAATAAAAGCAGTAAATAAAATTTGCAAAGATCTGTTTTAACAGATTTTGACTTGTAAATCTCATTCCCACCTTGTGAATCCTCCTGTGCTGCAGGTGGGACACTGAGATTTCATCCCAGTGCAAGTTTTCTACCAAACTCTCCTCAGGCCAAGGTCAAGGGGAACGCATTAGACAGCAGGACTGAAACGTGTTGAAGCAGTTCCTGATTTCTTTCTTTGTGCTACGAGTGGCAGACATACATAGGAGATGGCGGTGCAGCTTTTCATTTACGCGCTTAATTGAAGGCGAAAAATGTTTTCGTGGTGTTTTTCCACGCTTTTGTTTAATGAGAACATCCCTGCTTTGGCGGCTGAGTTCTGCCTTTGCCATTTCTTTCCGCAGCGAAGTGGCCGGAGAGCCGGTGCCGGCAGCGCCTCGCTGGCTGCAGCTGGGCAGCACCAGGCGGCTGCGGGAGGGCCAGCTGGAGCAACTGCGGAATTAAGGCCGGCGTTTAAAAGCAGGTGGGGCACAGGCTCACCCTTTTTTACCTCTGCACCAGGAGCCTGAGCTGTGCAGTGGTGCTGCTTTCGGCGGGGGCCTTAATCCTGCCCGGGCTGTAAGCTGAGGTGGCGCTTCTGGAGTCAGTCGGTGCTCCGAGCAAGGGTGGCATCTTCAGAGGCATGCAGAGTGGCAAAGGATGGTGAGAGGTATTGTGCTGGAAGGCAGCTGGGGCAGCCCTAACAGAGGGGGTGTGAGTGCGTGGGAAGAGGCGATGGCTAGTGCTTTGTGCCCGGAGAGCTTGTTGTGGTACTCGTGCCCCCTTACTGCGTGTGGGCTTGATGTCCTAGCTGTTAAGGCTGTTTTCTCACAGCTATTTTACAGCAGCCTGGCCGGGTCATGTCAACTAATTGCATGTATGGGTTTGGGGATGTCACCTCTTCCCTTTTGAGCAGCTGGAGACTGCTCTGCCAACGCCTGCTTGTGTTTGCCTCTGGCCACCGTGGCACAAAGCCTGGCCACCAGGGTCTCCGCAGGTTGGTGCATTTCTTTCTCTGGTTAGGTTTTCCCCTTGCCTGCAGCGTGTTGCTGGACCTTCTTTTCTCCCTGAATTCTATCATTTTCTTCTTGGCTATCTGCCCAAACTGAATTTATACAACAACCAAGTTACCAGCTCCTTATTTTAGTGTTAATTGGCATTTGACCAGATACTCCGAAGTTATGCTGCATAAGAGATGAATTCATGATTTAGAACATTCATTTTTAATTTTAATATCAAAACAGTTGCTGTTTATACTAATGTGACTTCAGACAAGTAAACTGGGCTTCTGGAAGGACTGTGGTGGTGAAAGCTTCGGAGTCCCTCCTCTCCCAGCACTTCACAGCTTTTTTATAAATGATTCTACCTGTTGTACATATTTTTTCCTCATTGTGTTATTCAAACACAAGGGGATTGGTTGTTCATAGTATTTGCATAACCATTTATTATCTTTGGACTTTTTGTATCATCACCTACCCCTTGGAATTTTGAAAATGCTGTGGCAAGCCGTGCTCCAGAGGGGCAGAAATCTCTCCTTCCCCCCCAGCCACCAAATAGGTCACCGTAACCTTTCTAGCTAAGAGCGCTGTACTTATTATGCGGTTCACTTCTGTCGGGTAAACTTCTTAGGTCCGTGTTTTTCTTGCTTACTTTTCTGTAAATTTAAAATGACTCAATAGGCTCAACAATCCGTTCCTGTTTAATGGAAAGTCAACTCAATTTTCCTCTTTCTACGAAGTGCTTGGGTCTCCAAGGCACACAGAAAAGACCATGTAATGATCTTGTATATCTGAAGCTTGATTTCTCTGAGTTCTTTTGTAGTGCTACCAATCCCTGTAAAAAATACTGCACACCAATACTGCAAAAAAGCAGCAGGTACTTCTATCCTCTTTTACTTTTAACTAGCTATTATTAGAAATTAATATTTCTAGATTTTTTTTACATTAAATCTTATGCTGGTGGCTATCATGAAAGCATTATCCAAAATCATGTCATTTGCCTGCAAACAGGTTTTGTGGTTTTTACATTAATGAACCCCTATTCTTGCCATTATTACCAAGCTCATATCCAACTCTGGTACCTGATTTTCTACTGTTCCCTGGTCAGGCTGTACCTTTTTGCCCTTGTCTGAGGAGTCTGAGCTAATTTTGTCACTTCTCCATAGGTACTGAAGAATATTGCACTGTACACGTGCTTCTCTCTCCCTTAAGCTCACGGGGGAGAGAAATCTCTCCGGGTCCTGTTTCTTTGATGTAAGCATGCAATTTTACCAGCGATGAACTACCCTTTCTGGCACTTAGGTGATCTCATGAAATGGCCTCTATTTTATGAAAATCTGTAAAATGTATCCATAAAAAATCATATCATGATATTCTGATATTTCTAACAACTGATGACTGGATAATGATGCTCAATCACTTACCGGCCCGCAGCCTGCACACTCATCCTCTTTGATCTGTGAGAAAACTTGTAAGAATGCCATAGGTAGGGCTTTTATTTGTGGAAGTGGGAGTAAGTGGCATCTCAGAAGTACTTACATCTTGTTTTTTTCCCCCTCTCTAGTCAAAATTTGACACAACAAAACCTAAATATAGATGCCAAAGCATTTTGAGGACAACTGGAAACATAATACGTGGTGAGGTAGAAAACATGGAGCACAAAGAAAAATATGAATAATGTGAAAGTGTTTTCAGTTAATGATAATTTACATGAGTGTAACATTTGATGTACATAGTACACCTGATAATGTAATGCATTTACTTCCAAAAGGTCTGTTTTCTTGAATTCTAACCCAGAGTGCTTTCAAATTCCCTATGTATGTAATGCCTACAATTTGTCTACCTCTTAATCTCTCTGGGCACTGGAAAAGGCTCCCTAGGGCAGCAGTCATGGCACCAGGCCTGCTGGGGTTTGAGAAGTGTTTAGACAACGCTCTCAGACACATGGTGTGATTTTTTGGGTGATCCTCTGGGGACCCAGGGGTTGGACTCTGATTCTTTTGGGCCCCCTCCAACTTGGGATATGCTATGGTTCTCCCATTGTAGCCCTCAGCTTTGTCTCGTGCCCTTCTCTGTATGTTGTTCTTAGGTGTCCTGTCTACCCTGCAGGAAACCATGGCATGAATGTTTTGCAGGATGCATGCACAAAACTCTGCACAAAACCAGCAGCAGTTCTTCAGCATACAAACACCTCTTGCTGTTTGTGGGAAACTTGTGTACAAATGGCCAGACTTCCAGTTTAGAAAGGCTTCTTCCCTCTCACCCCCCATTTTAAATTTAATCACTTAACATAAAACAAACATTTAGATTTTATTTATTTATTTTTTTTTTTGCTGAACTTATCCTTCATTTTCAGATTTGTTTTCATGACCCGTGTTGACAGAGCTGTGAGAAACCTGGTCTGAATTCAGCTTTGATCCCACTCTGCACAGGAGGTTGGACTATAGATCTCCTAAGGTTTCCCAGCCTGAACCATCAGGCTGATAGGTATAAAATTTTTGTCCAGAAAAAATAAAAAACCAGTTGGCCAAAACATATTAAGCCAGCTAAATTAAATTTTAATCTACACACTGATTACTGAGCTAGAAAGCTATCAGAGGAAACAAAGCTTTAGCAAAATGCTTTGAGCATGAAATGCTTCAATTAAATCACTTGGACAAGCTCTCAACAGATTGAGGACAGACCTATTGGCAGCCCAGATGGGTTCAGCCCAGGGCCTGCCTTCAGGAGGCTCTGAACTTCTGCCCACACAGAGAAGTTCTGAGGCACCACCAGGACGAGCAATGCATTGCAATGGTGCACGGTTGGGGTCAAGTGGAGTCCACGGCTCCGTTGTACTTCCACCTGGCTATTTTTATATAACGCACCCCACACGTGTGATCTTTCTTGCCTTGTCCTAATTGTGGTGTTGTCCTTGTTCTCTGGTAACAGCCCTGTAAAACAAACTCACCCTACGGAAGAGATACCTAAGATGAGATGATCGGTAGCTAAAGCTGGTTAGCAGAGACTGCTTTTGGAACAAAGTGCTCTTTATCAGCTGAGTCGAAACAAAGCTGTATACCACTGATTCAGTATCTCTGGAAGGGGTCTCCTCAGCTATGCTCCTTTGACCTGAGATCCTATTTTGCTTTCAGTTTACACAACAGAAGCAACAGGAAGCATGAGCTAGCCTGAATAGTAGCAGTAATGCTAAAGAAAAGAGAGGGTAAGCCTGCAAAAATCAAAACAGGTCACACACTTAGAGCCCTAAATATGTGGTGAGGAGGACAATATGGAGCTTAATGGAGCAGAGAGCTGACACTTTGTATTGAAGGTTTGTTGAAGGTTCAGGCTATGCCTGCTTAGATAGAATGGTAGGCTTAAAACAAGCATGAAAAAAAAGCAAGAAATAAAGACAAAAGTAAGGACATGAAGTTTAAAGCACCACTGGCACTAGAATGTGCTGAGCAGATCGGCTGTAATTAGTATAAATAAATAGTATGAATGAAAGCTGGTTATAGTAAATATATAAAAATAAATACATATTTGGTTAATGCTGGTTCTCCATCACGGGAACAGTGGTAAAGCTGTTGGTGAGATGTAACTTCATGGGGTTTGACTTTGAGGCATTTTATACAAAGCTTTGAGAGGAAACCCATTGCCACCCTTTAAAAATATCTTGTAAAGATCGTTAGTTACATGTGCGAGGGTTGTATGAGCTTGAGCCCAGTATGGAGCAATGGGCCTATTATGGGACATATCATGGACGACCTCACGAATAGAGAGGCTTGATATAAATCCAGAGCTTGAAGACTGAAACTTTGCCCATGTCCTACAAAATGGCAGTGTCCAATTCTACAATACTTCTGTGTTTCTTTGAAAATGGAAGCAAAGTTGGAACAAACAGCAGCAGCTAAAATTAACACAAGTTCCAACTCCTTTGCCTGTGGCTGCCGATTCCTGTTTCTAAGGAAACAGACAATAAGCTGGTGTAAAAAGACATCTGAAATACTCTATTTGAAGTCTAATACTATTGGGCTGTGCTCTGTAGGCTTTGTGGTAGACTTTTCTCTGCTTTGTGACAAACTTTCCAGTTGAGATAACTGGAATTTCCCTTGTAGTGCTGAAAATGTGTATTAAACAAAATTTGCCCCATTTTAATTGTCTTTCAAGCATATCTTGAGGACTGCTTCTGGTCTGGTTTGTTATTGCCTTATCATAAGCTTTTGTCAAAAATCAATTGGAGCTCACAGACCTTGTTTTAGCACGCCATCCCTCCCCTAAGCATGAACTTCCCACCTTCCCCAAGCCACGGTCCCAGCCTGAATTTCAGGTGGGTGGTCATCGATGCTGGCTGGCTTGGTCTTGTCTAGCTTGAGTCTCTGTCCAGGGTGAATTAGGATGTCTTGCTCTCCTTCCAAGCAGCTCGTGGTGCTTGTCCACTTGTTAAAAGGTTGATGGAGAGTTTTGACATGTATTTTAGCCTGGGCCATCAGGAAAATTCAATTACTTGGGCAACCACTATCTTACAGGGCAGGGTACCAAGTGTTTTGTCATGTGGGAGCTTTTGCTGGAGGAGAGTGGAATTTGTCATCTCCACACAGATGGTTTAATTTGCATTCAAGTTTCAAAAGACTGCAGGGCCAATACAAGCAGATTTCAGAGCAGAATTTCAAGTGGGATTTCAAGCAGGTTGCAGAGCACAGGATGCGATGGAGAAATGAAATGGGGGAAGAGGAGAGGAGAGCTTCATCCAGTATGGACTACATATGGTTAGAGAAGAGGCAGTATAGCCAGAGTTGTTTCCACCCTAATTTCTTCTGCCTCCGCCTCCCTTTACCTTCACCCTTGTTAACAAATTTAATGATCGTAGGCTGAGGGATAATTTTGCATATATACTTGTTAAGAAAAATGTAAAAGCAATTTAGATGTTTCTTCAGTGTTTTCAGTTCCAAATCGTTCCCCTCTACCCCATGTCGGTGCTGCATATCCCCTTCTCGTGCTCTGGTTTTATTCAGGCTTTAATCTGTCGTTGTTTCTCTGTAAATCTAAAAATGTCTTTCATTTTCCCCTTTCCCTGTTCCTTGCTGTTTTCCATCCAGGCTGTGTTCCCTTCCTCTGAACTTTTATCTGTGTTCTCCCTTCCTCTCTGTGCTCCCGTCTCCCACACTCCTGGTATTTATTCATTGTGCTGCCGTTTCTGCTCGCACACGTTTTCCTGCCTCCCTCCAAAAATGACACATTTATGAATCAACATAAAACTTGTTCCAGCTACTCTTCCAAAAAGCGGCGCCACGCAGACGGTGCCTGCTCTCCAGCCGCTCTCCCTAGGTACCAAGTCTCCTGCTGACGGTGGCTGATACTCGTTTATTCATATGGATTGTCTAGGCAGTAGCTATGCTTCTCGTTCCTCAGATTCTGCTGTAAAATGCAAAGGTACAATTACCGGGTACACGCTCTTCCTACTACTAGTCATTTGTTTCCTACCAGTTGGCAGCTTGTTCCTGAGGCACCATCATTCTGCATTGTTCTTTAAAAACAGACAGCTTGGATTCACTAGAACTGCTCTTAAGTCGTAACATTGCGGTCTTACTGCTCTTACCTCTTAATCCTAGTGTCTCCTCCACTTCTGCATCTTATGCTAATTCCTCTGTTTCGTTTAAGCTCTTCAGGGCAAAATTCAGGTTTTATTCTACATATACTCAGATGGCTCTAGCCCTCATAAAGACTTTGGGGATTAAAATGACCGCTAGAGCAGGTCTCTGGGGGGCAGGACCCCAGTCACCATCCTGTATATTCCATCCTCTAATCTGCATTGAGCAGCCCATTTCCCACCATCAGAATCTCTCCTGCTTCCACCTGTGCTCACGGCTGAAGGTGGAGCACAGGCAAACCCCCTTCTGCCCCAGTGCTGTGGATGAGCTATGCCTTTTTCCCACAGGCGTCTGTCCCAAAATAAGAACGCACCTCTTCACGTCGCTTCATCTAGAACATCAGGGTGGAGCAGCAAGAAAATCAGCTTTATCCTTGATTTCCTTGGGAGTTCTTGAGGGTTAACACTGAACTTTTACTATATTTTAATGTAGGAGGGATTTTTAATGTGGCTGTTTTTGCATGAATATACTTCAAAGGAACAGCACAGAAAATATTCTGAACTATGACTAAGAACCAGTGATCAGCAGAATAATCTCCATCTGTTTTACAAAATCAGTTCTTATGCAGTTGGCCAATAGAAGTATTTCCAAATGAAATGGAAGCATCAAACAAACACATCTGTGATTTAGAACCTCTCAGTAGCTGGTTCATATGTGCAACAAATAATGATCAGAAAGGACATCTGTTACTGCTTTCAACAGGCAACAAGCCTAGATTTGCAAGCACCTTGTTTTGACATTAACTGGTGTATGAGGAGACTAATTTTTCCGTGAAAAGGTTATTAAAGTACCTAGAGATGGTGGAAGAATTTGGAATAGCCACAAAGGTAAAACTAATTTAAGTAAAATACAGCAAATATGTACAAATGGTATGTTGTTTCCCTTTGCCTGCTTGTTTTATTACTCCAGATTTATGATGCCCATTCCTGGAGGCAGATTTTCAAAAGCAAATGACAGTGATTCCAGACCTGATCCAGTGAAGATGTGAGTACATCACTGATGTGCAAATTCAAAACCGTGGCTTGATAGGTCCTTCCTCAATGCTTGCCTAACACTTATAGTATTTAAAACTTGCTACTTTTTTTTTTTTTTAAACAGAATTCTAAATGTGCCTGTAATTCTTTATGCTTAAATGCATGCTTGCTCAGGTGTGAACCTAGATGTTGAATTCCGTACTAACCAGCCCCTGCATGCTCCAGGACGTGAGTACGGGGAGACCTGTTCTGCAGAGAGATGGGAGATCCTGTTGAGAAATGAAAATATGAAAATATGGGATTTCTTATAGCACTCACTTATCGAGGCACTTGGTGGATAAGCTGTAGCTATGCCGTGTGGCTGCCCTAGGAAGCCCACACCAAATGTCCCTCTGTGCTGGTCCAGGGATGCTCTGGTCTCGCTCTTGCTGCTGAGGTCCCACTGCTCTGTTCTTCTTTAAGCCTTCAGCAACACAAAACCTTGCTAAAATTTGTCTTCCATGTCTTGCATATTCTCGCAGTAGCATTTTCTTTTCTCTCAGAAATGACTATTCTCATTAACAGGGCTGTCAAAACAATGCTTTGCCTGTTTATGTGCACTGCTGCCGAACAGTTCTTGGTAAGTTTGTCCTGTGCATTTCTGTGTTTCCTCAAATGTTGAGTTGCATGGTTCTGGGCCTTGAGAAATCTTAAAATAATGTGCCCCCCCCCCCCAAAAAAAAAAAAAAAAAACTCCACTCAAAACATAACCCACAAACAAAAATCTGAGCTGAACAAGAGTTTTAAGTGGCGAGGCTTTAGGGTTTCCCTCTCCTTGGCAGATCTCAGGACCCTTAATGACAGCAAGCACCTGCCTCAGACCGCTGCAGCCTGCGGGGAACTGGTGCTTTGGTAGAGAAGTTACGGGCAGCGGGGTGTCCGCCAGTGAGCTGCAATTCCAATATATGTGGCTGAACACACATGCTCTGAAAGCATCTGGTTAGCTGCTGCTTAGAGCCAGCTGTGCTAAGCTCAGAGACGTCTCGGCTGCTTTTGTGCTCTTCCCTGAGCTCCGGAGGGGGCCCCTCACACAGAGGGAGCCGGCAGCGAGCTCCTTACCCAACGGGCTTGGCCATTCAGCATTCTCAGAACGTATTCCACCAGAAGTTGCCACATCAGACCTAGGAAACATGAACAGAGGGGAGGATTTGTTTGGTTTCCTCCGCTTCTTCCTCCTCGATGCGAAAACAGTTTGGTGTGAAATTGCGAAAATGAAACATGGTAGAACAGCCCCCGTGTCTCTTCTGCCCCAGTGCTTTCCACCCGTCACCTGCTCCCCTGGGAGCTGCCGGGCTTGGTGCCCGCGGGCTGCCGGGGGAAGGGGCCCCCTGTGCCCACCTGGGCAGGAGGAGATGCGACGGCAGCGCAGGCGACGTGGCTCTGCTCCACCTGCACGTTAGGTATGGTAACGCTCCTTGAACAAAGGTGGCTAACAGCTTTGCTCGGTCTTGGGGAATATATTTAAAAAGGATTCTTAACGAGAGCCACTTTCTGGCACCTGAATGTGTTGAAGCAATCCGGTCCCGAATGATTTGCCCTTTCATTCCTTCTCAATAGAGCAGTCTTGTGCTGAAATAAAATGTCCTGTGCTGGGGAAAGGTAGGAGTAGCCGGTGTGTTCCCAGTAAAGAGATGACCTTACTCCTTGTGATCGTTTCTGAGATTCTACCATGAGCTTTAAGCCCTCTAAAAGCCAAACCTTCACGCTTGCAGGGGCTGCAGAGCCCTGTGCCTGTCTGAGTGCTCCTGTGGAGCTGCCTTGGGATGTCCCCTGGGCTGTGGGCCGAGATGCTGCTCGGTTTTCCTGGGTATTTAACGGGACAGGGAATTGAGTTTATCTCTTGCTCATGAGTTTTACTGCTAAAGGCTATAAAACAAGGCGTCAGTGAAGTGCAGCCAAACGCTTTGCAGCCTCTATACCCCCCACGAGTGTAGATGTTGAAAGTCTGTTGGTAATTTCCAGTTCTTTACTTGCTGTCATTGTGCTGGAGAGCACACAGACCTCTCTGGAGTTCAGGTCTGAGCATATTGAATAAGAGTGACAATGGAAGTAAAACTTCTAAATCTTGACATAAAAGGATGGCAAATTTCTTATTTTGAACATTTGTGTAAGGTTAGTTTATATTAATTTATGGTCTACATCAGCCATATTTCACTGTTGTCACTGTTGAGAGATAGCACGTGAAGATGGGAACATGCCGCATAGCACAACATAAAATGTCAAGAGACAAAGGAATAGAGCTTGAATTACTTCGTGCAATCACTTGATAGTCATGCTGCTTTTAAAAACAAGCTTCCTTCGCTGTTAATGATACAGCACGTTAGCAGCCAAGATTCCACGGGGGTTTCCAAAGCAGAGCTGTAGCTCCGCCACTTTTCTCCTACCAAGTTGCACCCAGTTTCGGGATGGCTGTGAATGTCTCACGGCAGCTCTCTGGTGTCACGAGTGGTGTTGTGTTATTGGCAGGCAGGTGTGGGGTTGCTGCAGTGGGGAAGGTGTTGGCTTGCGATTGCCAGTTCCCAAAGTGTTGCAGGTGATCCTACATGGCCCCGATCCTACATGGCTCCAGCTGGGGAGTGCAGAGCTACCGTGCTTCTGCTACCTCTCATGCTAAGCTGCCACGCACAATTTTGGTCTGATGCAGCAACAGTTCCTATCTGCAGAATTATGAAAGGGCTTTGAGTTTTTTTTTTTATCTGGAACAGATGTAATTTCAAGCATGTACTTGTGAAACTAGAAAAGTGAGACTGTAAAACGGGCTGGAGACTGGGTACTTAGCTCCTGCGTCCAAAATGTGGATCTTGGTCCTACATTTAAAACAGGAAATGTAGGGATTGGGGTAGTGGAGACTCGTACCCACATCCTGCACAATGCCAGTGCTGTAAACAGACAGCCTTCTGAATGCTCCTGGTAAAATCTGTCTCTGAAGAAATTAAGGAGACTAACACATGTCAAAGTATCTGCTACTCAGTTCAAACCCTCGTATCTTTTCTTTTTAGAGATCTGTTTTCTTCTTGTTGCTGATGAGGATAGTGACAAGAGCAAGACTATCAGTCTTGTCAGAGTGCTAATTTTTCACCAACAGGTTTTCAGAATTCTGGCATGTTAAAGGAAAAACTAGTGTGGAAACACCTGTTTCCTCCAGAGATGCCATGTCTGCCCGTATCCCTTCAGGGATGTTGTATCCTCACTGCTGGCACCCAAGAGGGGAGTGGTTGTGAGAAGCCTGAGTCTGCAGGAAGGAATTAAAAATTCCCTTTGATCAGTTCAGCTCCTTGAAAATTACTGTAGAGAAACATTATTTCCAAAATAGCGTTATTGCTGCAGCAGAACTCTACGTCGTGTCTGGGTATGAAGGATGGCTGTTGGCAGTGCTGTTTAGAAGATCACATCAGTGTGTTGCTCTGGTTCCCATTCATTCATATCTATTAGTACTCGGGTTATAACGTAAATAAATCATAGCACTCCACCAAGCTGCAATAAACATATTACCCAAGCAGAAACTAGAACAGTGGGGTGGGCCATTACTGAAGATAAATGACCAAGTTCTACTGCTAAGTGCTCAGGCTCCTGAAGCACAGGGGTGTTTTCCCAGTAAACATTGAAAGGTAAAATTAAAGTCTTTTCAAAGTCTAATAAAATTTAATACTTTTGTATTATAAAAAATATTCTAAAGAATTCTTTTATTCTCACAAGTTTTTAGGATTTATGGCAGGAATAGTACGGAAACCAGCTCTTCTGGCTTCTTTATTTCCCAGGTTCCACTGTCTGTTTGCAGGTACTGTGAATTTAATATCAGCTTCAACTTTTAGCCAGTAGACTCCGAGCAGCCATGGTTAAAGTGTTGCTGGCTACGAAATAGATGTATATTATGTCTGGGGTAAGAAGGAAGAGTGGCAGCATGTTTTTATTGAAGCCTTTGGCAAAAACATAATCTTAGTGCTGCTGCTAACTTTTGCCTACGGATGAAAGCCACGAGTTAAGCAGTGCTTGAAACCCGAGGCAGCCCACCCACCAGGGAGCTGGCGTCCTGCTGAGCCCAAAGCAGGGATGTGCTGGTGTGCAGGCACAGCCTGTAATTCGTGTTAGCACAGCTCATCGGATGCTAATTCAAGCATTCTGTTCTGCTGATCGCATCACTCTGGGACAGTGGTTTTGCAGCGTGGCCACCCCCTTTGGAGTGGATTAACTTCAGGTGGATGACTGGAGGTGATTGTTTAAGTGAAAAATGGAAAAAAAAAAGGAGAAGGTTCATGCTTTTCAGGTAAGATAGGATTTATTCTTCTGGATGAGGATACCAAGTAAGATATGCTTGTGCCTGGATGGGTGCTTCAAGTAAGACACGGCTCTACGATCTCTCCCTGAAATGCAGCAGCGATGCACCACGCAGTAATCATGATTACCATCATAAAAAGGAGGTTGGGGGGAAAAGGCTTGAAAGAAAGTGGCAGTGACAGACTGGGGATGGAAATAAACGCTGTTAGTGTTCCTGCTGCACGTGTGCGCAAAGCCTATTTGAAGCAGAGGAGACACAAAATAAAAGCGAGGTATCTCAGGCCTTGTCTTGAAAAATCAAGCCTAAAAAACCCAAAACATTCTACCAAACTAACCCTTTAGGAACTACACACACAGAAGCTTTAACCTTTCAACAAATAGATCAATATTGCTGGAAATTGAAGAAACCAAAACAGGAGATGTGCAGCATGCCTGCAGTGAGCTGGTGGTCACAGGATCACTCAGGCTGGAGAAGACCTCCAAGTTCACCCAGTCCAGCCTTTAGCCTAGTACTGACGTGTCCACCTCTGAACTATGCCACTAATTTCTACACCTGTGCTTCTTGAAGAGCCCCAGGGATGGTGGCTCAACCGCTTCCCTGGGCAGCCTGTTCCAGGGCTG
The DNA here is from genome assembly GCA_011075105.1 of Heteronetta atricapilla. Classification (NCBI taxonomy): domain Eukaryota; kingdom Metazoa; phylum Chordata; class Aves; order Anseriformes; family Anatidae; genus Heteronetta; species Heteronetta atricapilla. The sequence goes on along the minus strand of CM021736.1, from coordinate 35,783,238 downwards.
CACAATCCTCTCGGTGAGGGAATTTCTCCTAATGCCCAGCATTAACCTCCCTGGTGCAAACCGGGGTCATTTCTCATCTTCCCCCTTGGGTGCTGCTGGGTGGGTGTGGGCTGATGCTGGGCTGGCTGTGGAGCTCCCAGCTGGGGCTGCTGCCCCCATGGGGACCGGCTATGTGGGATGTGGAGCCCAAAGGAAAATCACCCCATTTCACATCAGGTGCTTTGTGCCATCCTAACGTAGGTAAATCTGTCACTGTGGATACCAGAAAATGGACCAGAAATGGCTTTGCAGAAGAAAAGGCATCCTCTGAGCTGCTGCTCGGGCACGGCCAGCTACGGCTGGCAGTGGCTGTACCTTCACACCTCACCCAATCCGCACTGAAAAATAGAGGCCTTCTGGAGGTCATTACGAAGTAATGTTCCTGTTGTGGTGGGGAAATAGACCTTTGACTAATGTGGCATTTCTTTGTACATTTAAGTCACAGAAAGGTCCCCTTCCTGAAAGGTTGATCAAGAGAAGTCAAAATATTGTTCCTCTTTCCTGTAAATAAACGCTGTAGGTTTTGACAGCCTTCATGGATCTAACTTTAAATTTATTCTTTGTATATGCAGTTTATCAAAAGGGGTTAGAAACATCATTTTAGAACAGTGCTTTGTTGCTCTCGGAAAACACGACGTGTAAATAATATTTCCTCAAGCGTTTAATTTATACTTTGCCTTTTGAATCAGACTTTTGAAACCTATCTCTGTGTTTTTAATATACATTCATCTGACTGACCTGAATTGCCCGCTCCTGGTGAGGCTTTCTTTGTCTGAGGCTGCTGAAGCTTGTGATGGAGGCAGGAGAAGTTTCTCGGTGGCTGTGCCCCTTCTCCAGCTCCCTGCTGACGGGACAGGGGTTGCTCGAGCTGGGTCTTCTGGTCAAAGTCTACGTGAAATACTCCTCTGGTTCTCAGAGGTGTTGAAGACAATGCTGTGTGCCCCAGGGGGACACAGGGTTCCCTGCACTGACAGTGGACGAGCCAGTAAGCTAAGTGACTCACGAGCAACTTTGGTATTAAGTATACTTCTCTATTAATTTGCTTCTGTTTGCTCCTTTTTTGGTACCTAAATAATGTTAAAATCATTTATTAATCTCCTTCCCAGAAGCAGCTGGAGGCTGGGGTCCAGCTGGAACCCCCGCGCCTGGGGTAGCCGGGGGGGGGGCATGGGAACAGCAAGGTGCAGGGGGCACCCCGACTGCTGCCGGTGGGGCACGCTGCAAGGACACGTCCAGGTGGCGGATCAAGGGAGAAGTACAGATTTTTTTTTCCAAATTAATCTAGTAGGAGTTGATCTTTTCTTTTGTACGTTAATCTAGCAGGTGTTAATGTCTTTGTTATAGATCTTAGGCACTAGAGATGACAAGGATATTTCAAGGCTGGGTTTTCACGTTATCCTGTGAAAATAGGGTCAAAAGCAAAAAGGCACCAATGTTTGAGTGGTACTGTCCCAAGCATATGATGTGACAAGGGTTTTAGAGCTCCTTTTTTATTTTATTTTTATTTTTTTCCCCATCCCCTAAAGCAGGCAGCTGAGAGCTCCCGGTGTGTAAAGGTGCTCCAGCCCCCGAGGGGTTAGGTGCCTGAGTGCTTTAACAGCTCTGTAGGAATGGGGTTTGAATGATGAGATCTATGGATTGGTTTTCATCTTAAATTAGCTATTAAGTGGTGTCTGGCTTCTGTGGATGGAAAAAAAAAAAAAAAAAAAAAAAAAAATCAACACAGAGGGAGATTGGCCTATCCTTTTTTCCAGGCTGGCTGTGCACCCAAGCAGTAGTTTCTGGAAGCCCCCATCAGATTTCTCTCTTTCTCTCAGTAGCACCTAAAGTGAAACAAACGAACAAAACAAAACCTGATAACAGAAGCGATGAAACAATTTATTTTGAAAATTGGAGGCTCTGGCAGCAGCTTGAATCTCTCCTCACGGTCTCGGCCCTGTGGAGGTTGTTTTATCGGGGCGTAGCAGCCGCTGCCCGGCCTTCAGCTGGGTGTGCAGGTGACACGGGGTCCCTGATGGCATCGGCGTGCCCCTGCCTAGCGAGGTGGATAGAAATAACCTGTACGGAAATAACTGGTTTTCTGCCATCAATCTCAAGTCACTAGTTGGGGGAAAAAAGGATTTAAAAACGACGGCTAGATCTTCCAGGTGCTCTCACTCTCAGCATATCTCAAGGCAGCTTCTTGCAAACCTCTCCCTTCTCTTTGTTACTCAATTTCTCGGTAGTATTTCTCCTGTTAAGTTTATTTTCTGCAGTGTTACTAACAGCTTGTAGTCTTGTGGCTCTGTGGGACGGAGTTTACCCACCCCTTGCAGGCATTCACTTTTATTTACTTTGTCAGAAGCACATTTGGGGTTTACACTTGGAAAGTAAGCATTAGCAGGCCCGTGTTTCAAGGAGGTGCTGCACTGGTGTTATGTGAATTTAACTTATTTTTTTCTCACCTCCTATGATTGTAAATCTATCTCTGCCTTTACCTTAATTTTATCTTAAATGAACGAAAAAGAGGCTGGATCTATTAAAATGAGGCAGTTATAAATACAGTACCCAACAGTGTTAAGGGCTCCCTTACCCTGCAGCAGCGCTGCTGCGGACGTGACACAGCTGATTGCAGGTGGCTCCATCATCTCCACTGATTCCAACCAGCTGCTCGTGCTTAGGCAATGTTCCCCTTTTGGCTTTAAAACAAGAACCCCAGGATTTACTCTTTTTCCTCCTTGGAAGGCCTGGAGCCTTTGGGCCTGCCTTGGCTTCGGTTCATCGGTGGGAGGATGTTGCAGCTATCAGCAGAACAGCTGTAGCTTGGATAGGCAGGTAAAGACAATATTTTTGTTTGATAAAGTGCCTCAGACTGGACCTGCTGAGTAAGTCATGCCTCAGATAACTCAGTCCAGAGTGAGTTTTTTTGAACAGGCATACAGACAGGGTGCAGAAGGGTGTTGGCAGCTGCAGCGAAGGGCAGCATCCCTCGCACCGCCCCGCTCCCATACCCCTGTGGTTGGGCTCCAGAGCCACAGCTCAGCCCCTGGTAGCGCTGCCCCCAGCTGAAACCAGCCTGTTGATATACCTTTAATTTTTGGTCTCCTTGCCAGAATGGAATCAAACATTGGGGTTTTATTTGTCTGTTTTTAGGAAGGGAAGAAATAAAAACACACCTGCTATATTTCTGCCATAAACTTGCAGCCTGCCGGTAGTAACTGGCTGGTGGGACTCAGATAATGCTTTTCAAGGGTTTGCTTTCTCTCATGTGTTTACAGCAACTCCATCTCGTAGAAGGAAATGGAAATAAGTGCAAATAAGTGGTGAAGCGTTTTAAAAAAAGGCAATGAGGTTATGAGGTCAGCACAACAAGGCGTATCTGTGGCCGTTTTGGCACGGAAGCGAGGTGACTATTGCTGTAGTGTGATGCTGGAGAGCAGCCACACGGGTCCTTCTGTAGCTCTCTGGGTCTCTGAAGAACCTCGGTGAGTTATCCCTATGGATTCAAACGCAGCTCTGGTCTGTGCAGTTCCAAGCTGACGTCCCCAGGTAGGAGAGCAAGAAATCAATACCTCCTGCTGTGCTCTCTCAATTATTGCGGCTTCGTTACTGGCGGGGGATTTTGTCTCGTTGTTTTCTTTTGATCACCTGGTGTCGATGTTCCTGGAAGTTTTGATGTTCCATTAATATTGACAACCATTTTTTTTTTCCTTTGCATTTTCCCCGCTGCCTACTTGAGAGGTTACATTGGCTTTTCAGCATCTGTGTCTTCCCATCTGGCTCAGTGAACCTTGGGCAGCACAGCTGTTACCAGAGCAAACAGGTATTTGGGGGTTCAGCGCTTACTGATGGCCAATTTTTCAGTTAGTTGAGCTCTGCGTCCATCCTGTGTAACTGCAGTTGCTCCAGTTTTTTAACACCCCATCTATTTTCTTAATGAGAAATTATTTTCCTCCTATCTAAACCCACCTTTTCATTTTGCTGCTGGTTGAGGCAGTGCGGGCAGAGCAGGCTCTCTGACACGAGCATCAGGTGACACCGTGGCACTGAGCATCAGCTGTTATTATAGTGCTATCTGGGGACCAGGGTGTTTTACCAGCATAAGGCAGTGTTTTATTTGGCCTGAAGAATCTTTGGTACTGCAATGGAGTGAGAAGAAACAACTGTTTAAGTTGGCACATTTGCTTGATAGCAAGAGGTGAGAGCATCTGGCACAGACCAAAGGCTGTGACCACACGGAGTAAAGAAATGCTGGGGAAATTCTGTCTTTAATGTGTAAAAGGGCACGGGAGTGCATACTCATGTGCCTTGGAAATAATATCTCAAGTTTGACAAACTTCGGGTTGGGGAGAGGGGAAATGTTCCAAACGTGTTGAAAGCCAACACTTTTTATCGGTATCAGCCTAAAGTCAGGGTTGGCTTGCTTTCTTGAGATTTGTTTTTTCCTTCTCTTAAGAGAACAAGATATAGAAGCTCGAGTGGCATTTGGCCAGCTCAACTGACAGCTGTCTTCATTTGTATCTGGGCTGCTTTTATCTCAGACCAAATAAAGTGCTATAAACAGATTATACGCTGAATTTTGGAAGCTCGCTCCAGAGAGCCCCTGTGCTGCTGATGGGACGGGTACTGGCTGGGTCCTGTGTCCCCCAGCTTCCAGGTACACACAGCTGGTGGCACTTGGGGGATACCTGGTGTCACCTTGGTGATGTGACTGTAACGTGTATGGGAACCCATCTGTTCCTGCTATCTGACGACTTTTTAGTGTTTGTCTCACCGCTCCGTGACTAATTGGGTTATGTTCTGGAATTTTTTCCGTGATCTGTTTTCTAGTGTTATTTTTAATATGATGTCAATATTTTAAAAGAATTCAGAAAACATTTACTTCAACAAGCTGCTCTTCGAAGTTCCTCGTGCAGTAGCAGCATTTGTAGTACATTTCTGGGGCATTTTCCCAAAAAAACCCTGTCACCGAGTTGCATGGGCCAAACATACTTATGAAGGACAGTAGTCACAAAAGAGCTGAACGAGGCTGAGCCCTTATAGCCATGTAGCTCCTTCCAAAATTCTTGCTGCACGTGTGAATGTTCAAGAAATAAAACACAGCCAGAGCATCTCCCCTGTAACGTCTCCTCACCTTGTTTTCCAAGCGAGCAGGTTCACCGCTGGAGTAAAATCCCGGCCGATGCACAAAGTCCCCGACTGTCTCTAATTCTGGGCACAATTAGGGAGGAATTGCAAAGCACTTTCACTTGGCATGTTAATATGCTTCTCTCATTTCTGAATTATGAGCAAAATGTACTTCATTATAGGTGCTCTTTTGCTTACCTTCCGACATCAACTTCTTTCTCAGTCTTTCTTTCGTTTGTTGATGTGCTGTGCACAAATTGCAGAATAGCTCTTGGGCAGCTCCTTAATGTAGGCAAGCCTTGAATGCAGGAAACCTTGTTATCCAAGTTGTGGGTAATCTGAAATTCATATGTTTCCCCCGAATCCAAAATTCATATAGAAATTAAATGTAATCCCAAGCGCTGGTTATCTGAGTCCTTCAGACATCCCTCAAGACATACAACTAATCAGGATCACTGGTATGCAGCATTTAAGCATCCTAATTTTATTCAGTCAGGAAAAATATCATTTAATAATAAAAACCATAGCATGGTAAGTCAGCTGGATCCTTTTAGCAGGCTTTAACATTCTCATTTTCTTCTTAGCATTTGCCATTGGGATCAGCGAAAAGGATTTGACTTATGCTCTTCTAGATACCCCTCTTTGGCAAAGAGTGGCAAAATCAAATCTGTAGGTTTAAAAATCAGATCTACCATTACCTTTTCAGAAAGACCTACCATTTCGAGGAGGATTTTGTGGTTGCGTGTTTTTTTTAGAAGCTGATGGCAATATGTATTAGTAAGCACACATTATCTGAAGCTTAGCTTTGCTGAATGACAGCTCATTTCACAGTTTACTGAAACTTTGTGTACATCTTTTTAACGCCAAGGGGGTGAAAGTAGGCGAGGAGGACAGCACTGGCAGAGCTGCAGAGCAGGCAGGGAGCTGTGTGCTCCCGGAGAGCACCGGCAGGAAAACGCTTGTGGAAAGGGAACGTGCCTCAGCAGTGCTGGTGCTGGGCTGCAGAGCCCCAGCCCCCTAACCTGCCCATGCGGACGCTCAATGGCCAGTGCCCGATCATATAAGCAGATGAAAAGAAGCACCAAACGCTCTCATTTTTACCCTATAGATAGAAAGGTTTGCGAGGTTTCCTGGGGGGGTTGTTATACAGCCCAGAAGGGCCACGTCCCACCTTTGCATCCCCGTGTGCTCTTCTCACGTGCTCCAGCAGTGAACGTGCCTTTCCTTGTACTTGGCAGTACGTTACGATTTCCATGACAGCCTCTGCAGTGACAAAGTTCTGTCTTTTGGTTCCTTTGTTTGCTTATTTTGGTTTAGTATGCTCAGCTCGAGTCACATTAACATAATTTTCCAATCTTTACTACCAGACTTAGTCTGTGACAGACTTGTGTATTAGCAGCTCGCTGCGAAGGATGGTACAGATGCAAAATTTAAGAAGTGTGTTATTGTCCTAGACCAAGTGACTTGTGGATATGTTCTGGCTTCTCTTTCCACCATCTCTTTCACTTCTCTAACTCAGTATTTTTGTTAAGAGAAAATACCGGTACTTTCTGCTCTGCTAGAATTGCTGTTTTTATTAGAGGCATCGGAAAGCCATCGCCGTGTTGTATTTTCTCCCATCAGGCCTGGACGCTTTAACTCCCGAGCCTTAGTAATTCATCTAGACACGCGGGTCCTGCACTGATGGTATTGCACAGTGGCGCTCCTCAGCACGTTATTTAATCCAATTTTTATCCTGTATGTTTGAAGGGCAGTGATGTAAAGCAAAGAGCTGAATACTGGAATAGCTTACATTAAAGTTCAAGGGCCTGTGGATAAGCTGAGGTTCTTATCATCCGTATTTTGTTGTCATTTCTATAATGATAATACTTAAATGGGCTGATTATACATTTTCAAATATAGAAATGTACAATTTCCTGCATGACACTGAGTGAGGGATTTGACCTATTTAGGTCCCAGAAGGAAATAAAGAAAATCTGCATTAGAGTTGTCTCCTAACATGGAGGACCCACAGACCTGCAAAAATCGCTTCTGACCTCAGCTGTTTCTGCATGTCCTCATAGCACCGGGACCCCTGGGGCAGCTGAGGGCTGTCCCGGCACCAGTACAGCACTTCGGGGAGTGAAAACCCCCAGCCAGATCCGCGTGTTCCAGACCCATCTGATCCATTTAGTTGTTTTTTTATCTGCAGGGAGCTCCGTGGAGCCAAACCTCTCTTCCCAGAGCTGAAGGCAATGGGGTTCTGGGAGGGCCCCGTGCACGTGCTGCCAGGGCGCCGTGCCTGAGGCCGAGCCGTGCGGTATGCTAGGTGCAGAGACCCTCAGGGGAGGACAGCTGTGTGTCCTCGGGAGGAATAAGGGTTCCTCCACCACACAGGTTTGGTTTCGGTGGGGTTGGAGCAATGTGCATCCTTACCCCCCTCCTGCTGCCCCTTTGGATGGTACCAGTGCACAGCCCTCGTTCTCTGTTGACTCTTTTTTTTTTCCTTGATTATTTCCACAGGGAAAGAAAATGGAATTTTGTGTGGCTGATTTCTGTGAAGGAAAGAAAAAAAAAAAAAAAAAAAGGAAAAAATGATTCATAGATTCATAGTCAAGCTGATATTTCATTATTATTTTTCAAGCTCCTGAACAGAAAAACTCGTGTATTTGCATAACTCTTCAGCTACAACCGTGACAGAAGCACGGGAAGGTGGCAAATCTCCAATGCTTGCCTGTCGTGGTCTGCGTTCCGATTTCTGTCGTCATTCTAAGGAAAGCTCGGTTTCTCAGCACTAGAAAATTTGTGTGGAATACTGCTGGGCTGGAAAGATGTACGTGAACATTTGTGTGGTGGAGATAACTTAATCACATACAGGGTGGAGTCTGTTTGTAAATGACATGGGGGAGAGTTTGAAATCGTGTGTGTGTGTGAGCAGATGGTTAAACCGGACACCAAATGCTACTCTCTCTTGCTGTTTACTGCGGAAAACAGAATGGTTTACGAGTCACGTTTCTGTGAAACAATGGAGAAACGCATTAATCCTGGGTGAGAAGTTATCCTACTGGGAAGAAATGCATCTGTTTCAAAGTGCCGTGAGTTCTGGAGACACAGGGGAGAGCCTTGTTGTGTGCACGCCGCTGCCAGGAGAAGAGGAGCCGGGCAGGCTGCGCGGGGTGCTGCCGCCCTCCCGAATGCCTCTGCACAGCCCGGGGTGCTTTTGGATGAAGCCTACAAAAGCACAGTTATTTAACCCAATGTATTGCTGCAGTCCTTGAAGATGCACACTCTGGTGTGTAAGCAGTCGTGCAAAGCCTGTGGCACCCAGGGGCCGACGGCAGCACCTGTGGGACGGGAAGGCAATCTGCAGCGACTGCTTAGTAAATGGATAAATGTCACTGGGTACATTTGCCTTGCACCAGGAAACGTTGTTCTGCCATGCACCTAAGCAGCATTTAAAATAACACGATTATAATTTTTAAGTGGGCTTTTTTATACACTGGAAGTACAGATTAAAGACTACTGCATAATTTTCATGGCGCGTTGTAGCTTTTCCTTCTTGCAAAGCGCAGAACAAAACTGCTTTAGAAACAGCAAACACCAGCTGAAGGTTCGCATGGTTACACAACCTAATTATAAACATTCAGCGAGCTCCAAAAGCACAGCGGAGTAAATACATGTATCACACAGCTGAAGAATGCATCCCTTATTGTCAGATATTTAACAGTTTTGAAAGTAATTAAAAGCAAAGTATCCGTTTGAGTCTGCAATTTAGCAGAAGTTTAAATTTTATTTTATAAATTGGACCGTAGCTGAGGGTAACCCCCTATGCAAACAATGGCAATCATTATTCAGATTTCTGGAGCTGTAAAATGAGCAATTTCTGTTGAAAAGACAAACATAATGATTTATTTTCATTCATCTGATAAAATGAAAGGCTACACGCATTAAAGAAACGACATCTCTTGTTCCTTTGCCGCAGGTCGTTATGGGGGGACAGCGCTGGGGCCTGGCCTGCAAGCTGTGGCTCCTTCAGCACGGGGAGTGAAGGGACCTGGTAACTCATTAGTCCGAACTCATTAGTCCGAATGACAGCGCAGCATCTTCCCACTCTGTTGTTGGGCTTGAGAAACTAGAGCCCATTTTACTGCTGAATTTTATGTGATGCTGGAGGAGGTATTCTTGAGATAAACAATATTATCCACTGGAGACTGATATGAGATGATAAAAGCCATTTTATTTATGGTATTTTCAGCTATCTTGTCAGTATAATGTATAGCATCATGGGATTTATTTTAACCTTGCTCTAAGAAGTGGATTTGCCATATACCTGTCCACTGAGCCACGGCTCTCGTGTGCTGACTTTTGATGCTGTGATTTATGTTCAGCTTTCTGGGTCACAATAGCTGTGGCAACGCACTGCATATTACGCCTCTCCTAGAAGTATAACCGTGAAGACAACGTCTCTTATTTTAGCACTAACAAGTGCATTTACTTCACGTTGCCTCGGGAAGGGCAGAGGACACTTACACCTTGCCTACGTGAGGGCTGGTTCCTGCAGCCACCCGTGCCCTGCAGCCGCTGCCTCTGCCAGCTTCTGGCCTGCTCCGTGCCTGCAGGGGGAAATGCTTCATGCTAAGAAAGGCCAATTTTTATATACAACCCAATCAACCAGCGATAAAATAAAGTAGCCACTACATGATAACCAGCCCCCTGCCCTTAAAATGAGTCCATCACGCTCTTAGCCAACTTTTCCCTCTGAAGGGATGTCTGTTTTCTCAGCTTGCCCAGCCAGGTGTTTGGGCTCTTTCTGGTTTTGATTCCAGAGCGTGCAGACCAGCAGCTCACAGCAGCACGACTGGCAGCCTGCCACCGACCTTCGCCCGGCCAGTACTGATATCTGTCAGCACAAACCTCAGGTCGTTTGTGGTGATCGTGGTGATGACAAAAGGTATCACGGCACTGGGTCTGAAGAGAAATTGGCTATGTGCTCTTCCTGCCAGTGGAGCTCTGTCTGGAAGGGATTTTGTCCCAGAACAATGAAATGAATGGACCGAAAATGACTGCTGGTGTGGGAGGTCAGTGCTGGTGACGTTCTGGTGGGTTTTCCATTCTCGTTTGCTGTTCGTGAGCAATTTGTGCAACTCAGAGGCAGTATTGGCACAGCAGCACACCAAACTAACTCTGGCTTTTAACAGCAAAGAAATAATAAATACTGCTTAGAAGGATGACTGCTTAATCATAAAAACCTGCCTCCAAACGTTGAGTTCGACGTGGTTCCATTTGTACCAAACTCAAGAATGGGATTTATTATTCAGTTGCAATGAAGCCTCCTATCAAGACATCTCCTTACTCGCTCTCTGGATCCTCTCTCGTCCCTGACCTTTTCCATTTGTGTTCAGAGTTGATGTTGCTTTCAGTGAGTGGGTTTTAACTGCTGTCTTTCCAGGTTTAGCAGAGTTCTGTGGAGATAAAATTTGAAAGTCGGAAAAATTAAGAGTCTTACCATAAGAGAAGCAACCTGGAGACACAAGTAACAGACTGTTTTTTTAAGCTGTTTTGTCACTGTGTAGACTGTTCTGGTTTAAACCTCCTCACATGTGCTAATGTAAGTGGAACTGGTTCAGAATAACAATCTGCAGGTGTTTCGTTCACTTACTGTGTGATACGTTGTTGTTGACATTAAAGGCTCTTCAGACCTTATCTAATATACGAGGACGTGTTTTGTCTTTTGCCCCTAATGCAACACCATAAATTCTCAATTACTTAGCTCTCAAATTCTTATGTTTTAGATTTTTTTCTTTAAAACTTTGTTTAGAAACATTGCAGTTTTTGTGAGAGGGCCACTGATACGCTTATTGAATCAAGCAAATGATTTAAATCTAAATATATTTAATGAGATGTCTGTTGAGTTGCTGTGGCCAGAGTATGGCAGGGCTGGAAGCACGGTGTATGCGGTGGTCGAGCTGCCTGCGATGACCCCTGAATGACCACCCCATTTTGCATTTCCATTGTCCCAACAGACCTCTGCTGTGCTCTTAGTTCACTCCTCTGATGCGTGACCTCGACGTGACGGGTACTGGATGCTGCCCGCAGCCTCCAGAACTGGACTCCACGCTCTTCCTCCCCCCTTACCCACGCAGCTGGGTTGTGCTCAGCTCCTCCAGCCCTGTGGGCAGCCTGGGCATGGGGGTGCCAGCCGGCAAGCCCCCATGAAACGCCACTTCATGCGGCAGCACGGCTCATGGTCAAAAGGCGAGACCCTAAGCAGGCACTTGTCCACGTGGGGTGGAGGAAATCAGCCACAGATTCAGCTGGAGTTTTGAACCCTGTCTTGGTATGTTTTCTCTTTCTCCTGTTTCTGTAAAACCTTTCCTTACTTTGCCCAGAGGAGCTGTGGGTGTCCCATCCCTGGCAGTGCCCGAGGCCAGGCTGGATGGGGCTGGGGGCAGCCTGGGCTGGTGGGAGGGGGGTCCCTGCCCATGGCAGGGGTTGGAAATGGATGGTCCTCAAGGTCCCTTCCAACCCACGACATTGTCTGATTCTATGATTTAAAAAATAAAATACAACAGGTGTTTGAGATTTGGTACGTGCTGGGTTTGTCTTAGGAGAAAATATACAAATGCTAGAAAATATAAAGGCAAGGACTGTGTTTATTTTAACTGGTCAGGCAGGCCGAGGCTTCCTCCCCAGCCCCTCTCCAGGCCAGCAGGCTGTACTGGCACACTGCTCCCCTGCCTTGTGATATGGTGCCAAGGGAAAGCGCTTCTGGGAGCGCTCTCACAGCACCAGGAAATCCTGTTTGTCTCGACATCCGCCAAAATGCTTGCTTTCTGCCTGGTGTTCCAGTATGTACATACAGAAACTGCAGGGCAAATTGAATTTCCAGAGTAGTTTGCTTGTTTTCCGTGCTTATTAGCAACAAGCCGATGAGTTTTATTTTTTGGTTTATTTACTGGACATCTGCTGTGCATTTCCCTGCCTGATCTGGGCTCTTAAATTTTGTTTTCTTATAGGTTGAGATGCTTGCAGAAAAGACTGACCTTACAGGTTTTGCTGTTGGGTCTTTGCAAATCTTTGAAGGATTCTGTAGACTGTATTTTATTACTGCCTAACAGAACTTACATCCTGCTGCCGTGCTGAGTGTCACTGCAACATTTAGATTTATTTACTAACTTACTATTTATCTCACTGCATTGACCTAATTTTGCACAGGCTTCTCATTAAAAGGAGGCACTTTTGCACTTTTCCTCTCTTTGCAGCGTTTCTTTAACCAGTCGTTGCAATGCATGGAATACATTCGCGCTGCGTGTTCTGGAGTGTGGGTGTTTTGCCATGGGGCAGCATGATTGATCTGGCTATCTGGTCCCACCTCCCAGACAGAGCTATTCTCTCTGCCTTGCAAGAGAAATAATAAAGAAAAAATTGAATTAAGGATTTAAATGCAAAGGAGTTTGCCTCTGGATCCAAGCACTTAAAGGGAATGCATCCATCTTGAATTTTACAAGATACAAGAAAGCTGGTAAGCTAGAAAACCCTGTCAAGTACACAGCAATGCTAACCATCAGACCCCAAGGATTTTATCATCATGTTCTTGCTTACTGATGGTCAGCTAAAAATGATTTATTCGGTAATGATTTACATTCCATCCCAAACATAGTCCCTGTGATTCTCCTTGAAGGGCCTTGCAAAAGTTTGCTGGTGAGTTAAGGGAGTATCTTCTCAAAATCAAGCCTGTTCCAAGCAAGTACGTAGACTGCCTCACCAAATAATGTAAGAAGATGAAGATTCTTTACCTGGGCTAAATAAGTACATGCACAACTACTGGACTCGACCAAGACCTGACTGCTGCTGACCTAACAGCACCACTATGTAAGACTGGAGGTTAATTTGCCTTTCCATGAAATAATGAAAAAAAAAAAAAACGGTAAGCCAGCAGCTCGGTAAGCACTGACTTTACATTTCCTGCTTTTTGTGTCATAATGTTAATGCTATTTTAGATTCGATTTATCTATTCAATTTCTTCCCAGTGATATGGTTAGTAGGTTGGTATTTGAATGCTAAATCTGCCCTGGCAGCGGATGGCATTTTTTGGATTGTCAATGCACAAATAGGAGCAGTAACACTGCTGTTTTCATTTTTGTATTCATTTTGTTATATTGTAATTGACACTATGCCTTAGGCATAGCATTATCTTATTTTTTGTTGTTGCTGTTTAATAGAATAGAATTCCTGACAGGTTTCGCCTATGGATTTTACTACTTGTCATTCATCTCTCGTTGTTTACTTAAATATCGCAAAGCACAGTTAATTGTAACACAGAAACATTACAATACCTGTGGCTTTACTTGATTTCTTCATCTAAATGTGGATTAAGAGCAGGAGGCTTCATCAGTTACGAAGAGATCTGAACAAGAATGTAGGCTACGCGTGCTGAAGTTTCTATCTACATCTGAATTTTAACTTATGAGTAAAGGAAAAACCTAAGTCATTTATGTTAAAAAAAACATTATTTGTATCACATATCTGCAGGTGGTAAGTGTGAGTTCTGTAGTTTTTGGTGAAGATGTAAAAACTTGAGTAATCAGGAGCATTGGCAACAACTGGGGACTTGGGAAGAAAAATGAGATCGAATAGGTCAAACTATGGAAGGCAGAGAAAGCAGGAAAAGCCCCAGTTCCCAACCTGTTTTGGACAGGGGCTTTGTCCATAGTGATTCTATGGAATGCTAACCATAGGATCACTAAGGATGGAAAAGGCCACCATGTAACTGATGGCAGCAGAGCTGTACTTTGGGGGGTTTTTAAAGCTTTTAACTTGGGACTGTGAGAAATGAGAAATCACATTTACCTGTCTGGCAAATTTATTTATTTATTGGAATCTATTCTTGCATTTAAGTATTTAATTTATATATTAATATAAGTGGTCGTTTTTTGCCTGTATTGCTGCAGTAATTATTATTTCAGTCATATGAAGAATCAATAGCTAAAGCTTTAACTTTCAAATCCGGTTTCCAAGCTTTGTATAATTTATTCTGCTTATTCTGGTTTCTCAGAAATGGGATATCTTCTTTAAATGCTCGGAGCCAAAAGCCATATTTTACTGAGTCACGAATATACGTTCAGAGTACTCGGCAATATTGTGTCATACAGATAATCTTTCTATTTTAACAATTTTCTAACAGGTTGTTTCCATCCAGGTGGCTAGAAATTTCAGGATTTGCTCATTTTTCCCTGCTGCCCTAAGACGATGAGTTAATTTTGTTCTAATAAGCCTGTTCTTTCAAGGCTTAGATTTGTGCTATCTTTTTGAAAAGAAATATATATATATACATATATATACATATGTATGTATATATATGTATATATATATATATATTTCCTATATATTAAAGAAACCCAACGTGGTAAAAGAAGTTCCTTGCTCTTCAGAAGCGTTGGTGCTCACCTGCTGGTTTGAGTCACACGTAAAATGCTGGATGCCTCTTCCCTCAGCTGTGCCTCTAGGGTTACTGCACTCTTTCCAAACACTTTTGTCAATTTTTAATGCTAAGGGAAAGCAAATCCAAAGAACTGAACGGTCTCACTTTTCCTCTCTCTGTCCTGTGATTATGTAAATGTAATGGAAGATGTCTTAGTATAGTTTTTGAGGTTTTGTATGATTTCAGGTTTAAAAAAGGATTTATATTTATTTCTTCAGCCCGCAGGAATTTTCTAACTCTTATTCTTAGACCTGTTGTGCTGGCATAACACTGAAATTATGTTGTCTTTTATTTTCTTTGGGGTTTGCATTATACATCTCATTTTACTGTGAGCATGCATCAGCTTTTACTGAGCATGGCTCCAAAGCAATTTTTTCTTCTGGCGTGTCAGTTTGTTGTTTACTTAGTGCCAATTGTGGTTTTACAGCACACTTTGCCAGTTGCCCTTTAGTTATATTTTTAGGGGGTTGTCACATATTTCACAACAACTTTTTTTTCTGTGTTGCTTAGAGAAAGGTTAAGTACATTCTTGATTACTCAGGTAATTCTTTTTTTTTTTTTTTTTCATAGTACCGTTGAATTAAATGCATTTGATTTGTTGCATGGCTTGAGTACCAAACGTACACAGTACGTTATTCCTGTCCATTGAGTTGAAGCTGGGAATTTTTTGAGAGTAAATATATATGCAAATTACCTAGACTGAGAAGACTTCCTAGATTTTCAGTTTGCAGAAGGTGTATTTATTCCTTTGGAAATATATCAACAGAAAGACCAAAACCTCTCTGGTTTGAAAACGTTCCCAACCTAGTTACGTTCTTCATTCTTCTAGTTAAGCAGGAGTTGCAAACTGGCGAGGAGTCTGAGTACTGTTTGTAAAGCATGTGTTGTGCTGTCAGTACCACCGGGACATCCAACACAGCCCTCTTCCTCTCGAGGAACCGAGGTGTGAGACCCCCCACGATAATAGAGTGATGATCTCGGGGCGCTGCTCGGAGAAGGGGATGCTGAACTTGAGAAATGCTAACGTTCCCAGTATGTGCACGTGTGTTCAGACCAGTTATCTGATGAGCTGTATCTCAGGCAAGGTGTTTCCTCTCTAATGCTGTCTTGATATAATTTAATAATTTATAATTTCATAAGGTACAACATAAAGATTATTTTTAGTTTAAGAGTTTGGTAAGTTAATAGGGTCAGATTTTGTTCCTATGGGGTTTACTCCTAGGGAGGTCAATCCCAGCATGTTTTATGTGCTGGGGACTGTCTATGCTGGGAGCGCAGGAGGTGAACTCTGTAAGCACCAGCCCAAATGGCCAAACTCCTCTCCATCAGCAGCAGCCATTCTGCGTCCCCCAGCCCACGGGGAAAAGCTGGGGTGCTGTGGCACAGCTCTGTGCCACCAGGAGAAGACCTCGTAAACCTCCCTGACACCTCGTAGGCCTTGTGGGCCTCATGGGCAAGGTAGGACTCCTCTGGAGGCTGCCTGCCTGGTGCTTGGGCTGACCTCTTGCCATGGGTGATCCCCCCTGAGCTCTGCTGCCCGTGGGCTCCTGGCTGCTTTGACGGCTTCCTTGGGAAGCAGCACGGCTCAGGAGCCCGTGGGCATTTACTGTGCTCGGGCTGCTGTCAGCATCGCACCCTCACACTTGCCCCTAGCGACAGCACACCGCTGAGGAGGGATTTCTGTCGTCCTTCAGCCCTGCCATTGGCACGCTGGGTATAAATCACCACGGCTGCAGTTCTTCAGAAAGCAGACCCTTGCCTCCCGTTCCTGCAGGTGAGGGGGTGCAGAGGGGCCCCCCCTGCGTGGCCGAGGCCTGGTTTCTGCTGGGAGCGGGCACAGCGACGTGATGGATGGCGCCGCGCGCGGTGCGCCAGCTGTCCCGCTCCGAGGGCTCTCAGAAAGCTGCCCCGTGTGACAGAACAGGCCACCAAAACTGTAATTAGTCCTTTTCCCGTTAAGTAAGGGAACGGCAATTTTTACGCATTGTTTTATAAACAAAACCCACATACGAGTGAAATGAGTTATTCCGTATGTGCCATTCCTTTTGCACACCAAATAGGGGCTCGTTTATTATCATACTTCTCATGACTTGACATTGTTCTCTTGTTTATTTTTGCCTAAAAATATGTCCTTGCTCTGCTGTAGCAATTTCCAGGTTCCCTAATTTGTTTTGTTTGAAGCGCTTTTCTGGCAGTCACACACTACAGCATGATGATGGTATAGAAGTTGTTATTTAGCAACTAATTTAAATGAAAATAGACATAATTTAAATAGACTGAAATGTCTTTAATACTATTTTTAAAGACTAATGGAAATGCTATGCTGGCTTGTGCAGTGCAGTGTTGAATACAAAATATACAGAATTGTTCAGATGCATTTGGATGATTCTTCCAGCCCTTCATGGGGTTGTTTCAATGCAGAAAAACTCTGCAGTGATAAGATTTATCAAAGGAATTGTGAATCGCTTTGATACAAAAGAGATATTTATTTCACTGCAGGCTTGCTTTTCCCCGAGGAGGTATAAGTGTTTTTTTCTTTTGCTGAAATATGGCTTTAAACAACTCCAGCACTACGCAGGACGCAGGGTGACCGCGTGCATCTCTTACGCGGCTGCAGGCTCCTGTGGCCGGAGCTCCGGGGGGCACCGCGGCTGGGCTGGGGGCGTTCAGGCTGCACAGGAGCATCCCCAGACACAGACATCGATAGTGGAGATGGGGATTATTCTTTATTTTTTTTTAATTATTTTTAATTTAAGAAACAGCTTTGTTCTTTCTGAGTCCAGAGTCTGAGAAGTATCCAAGGCTTCCACAAGCGTGAAGAGGAGGGCTGCGGTTTGTCCTCACCCTTTCTTCCCTGCTGCCTGTCTGGTAAGTTTGGGAAAGTTTAAGAAGGGCTTGGAAAAATAATAGAAAATCCTGGTGAAACAAATGGAGGTGAAAGTGAGTTCAGGAGCTGTGTTCCTGAAACTCATGCTTTAAACAACCGTGAGCGCCGCTGCTGGCTCCGAGCAGAGGTTCCAGTGCCGGTCCCCCCCCATGTGTACCGAACCCTGCCCCGATGGCCCATCGGTGTGATGGGGAACGTGGGCAGTGGGTGCCACAGTGCTCTGCTCTCCCCATCTCGTGGTGTGAGCCCCAGCTTGGAGCCTTCCCATGGCAGGTTCCTCTCTGGGACAGGCGCCAGCTGCAGCTTTTCAGGGGTGCACGTTGGGTTTGGCACGGCTCTGACTACATGAAGACATTCAAAGTTTCCGATTAAAGTTTCAGACCCAAAGGCACCCCAAATTACCTGTTACTGCTGACTAAGAGATGCAAAGCAGGTGTGAAAATTAAGCAGGCAGCATCAAGCTGTTAAAAGAAAGGTGTTTTTTTTTTTTTTTTTTTTTTTTTAAACACACACAGAAATCGAGCATAAACTAGAGGCATTGAGAGAATACATTTCCTTCTGCTTGTTGTTAATGTATTTTTGCACTTCTTCCTGTATGAGAAGATTGAAATTCCTACCAGAGTAGTATTGGCATAATACAGTAAAATCAGACAATTGCAACAAGTCATTGTCATAGAAGATTTAAAGGCAGAAAATGAATGCAGTTTGAAGTAATGTAATTACAGTTGACAGTGCAGTACGTGTAGGATTCCAAAAAATATTCTGCTTATTTACGTTTTCCTCATATGAGTGTGGTTTTGAGGTTAAAAAAAAAGAAAAAGGAGAATATAAAAAGTCTAGTGTTCCTAAATTCAGCTTTTCCTCTTTTCCTTCCTGGGTAACTCTGAATGTTAATTAAGCACAGAAATAAGAGGTGTGCCAAATGGAAGGTGCAGCACGCAGCAGTCGACTTCTTACAGGCTGCAAGAATTGGACTTTTTTTCCAGAGGTAACTCTACTTTTATGTAGCCAGGGACATTTGAAAGAGAGCTAGCATGCTTAGACGTGTTGGTTGGAGGAAATTTTTAATTTCATCTTTAGGAATATTGTATAGTGTAAATTAATAAACATTGGTTTCCTAGGTTGGATATCTCAGCTCCCCAGCATCACCCAACGCGTTGTGCTCCTCGTCTGGTGCTCTGACATCACTCATAAAGGTTATAAAAGCCTCAGGGAACCCGAACTGAGGTGAGTCCTGCTGAGGAATATTTTAAGTATCGTTCCTATTTCATCTTTGCTTTGTATATCAGGCAGGCATGCCTTGCAGCTGCTCAAGCAGCACCGGGTGCATGTGAACCAGGGTGTTATTTCATGAAAACACTTTGAACTGAATAATGTCCGTTTTAAGGCCAAATTGAGCTGTTTGATGTGAGATGAGATCTCCTGGGAGGGTGCAGAGCCCATGGGCTGGCGGCTGCAGTAGCTCCCTGCTTCCTGACTGCTCCCGCTGAAGAAGAGGCATGGCAGGAGGACAGGGGGAGGCAGTAGATAACATCCCAGTCTTCATTTTCCATGTTTCTCCCACTCTGGTTTATTTCATTTAGACCTCTCTAGATGGCTGCTACTGAATCAATGTAATGATAATTTCAGTTTACTTGCATGTAAAATTTATAAGAACATTGATATCTGTCTTCACAGTATGGCCAACATACATTTATTAGGACAAGGCATCCAATTTCTAAAAGCGATGGTTTAAATTGACTTCAGAATTTCAGAGCTGGGCGTGAATTATTTGCAACAATTTTCAGTACTTCAGGTTTAGTATCTATAGCCCTGTTTACAATTTAAATGACTGTAAGGAGAATCCAGTAATAGACACTAAAGTGTCTCGCCTAATTTTTAAAGCTCTGTATACATATTCATAAGGCAGGGTGACGGAGATGGAGAACGACAGTGAGGAGGAGGGAAATTTCTTTCATTTGCTCTCTCTGTGAAGTTTCCTCTTATGGTTTCAGACCCATTTCTTTCTCCATCTCTCCTTGCGTTTTGTCCATCCACGGATGGGGGAAATTGTTTCCACAGTTTTGTTATATCAGAGCCAGCTGTAGGGTATCAGCATTCACAACTTATCCACCTAGTATTTTTATTTTTATTCTAAAGGCGTGAATTGCTAATCTTTTTTTTTTCTTTCTTTTTTCTTTTTTTTTTTCTGGGTGATAGGTTTTAGTTTGTTTTGGGTACGTCAGAAATGGGAATGAATTTTGTTCCTGTTCCTCTGAGCCTAACAACGTGTAGGAGTTGGGTGTATTTGTCTTCATTTTAGAAGTGTGCTTTTTTTTCATAACCACTGAGTTTTACCAGGAAGAGAGCCAGACTCCACAACCACCATTAACAGATTTTATTAGTTTTTTTAGTTGTTTAGTTTATTAGTTGTTTTTATTCACTAAAAAACCCCAAATACCTCTTGTGACCCAGTGTTTTCTCTCTGGGGAACCTGGCAGCACCCATCTGTGCTGGGGGACGGCCGGGCAGCTGCGGGGCTTCACCGCCCAGGTTGGGAGCAGCTTGATGAGTGTTTCCAAATCAACATTAATTCCTTTTACATGTTGTAAGCTTTGCTCTGTTTATCAGCTTCAATTTAAAGGAAATACAGTGTCGTGTGATCCTGCTGGATAGAATTTGGGTTGAGGTGAAGGGTGAACTTTCCTAACAACCCTTCCAATTATGAACTTGCAGAAATGACCAGAATTGTATTTTGAGTACTTCCCGGACAAAAACACTTTAAAAATACATATATATATATTTTTCAATTTCATTTCTATTTCTTCTATTTGGAGTAAATTCAAAGGTGCAAGAAGAGGAGGAACTGCTAAGGTTTAGGTGTCGGATAAGAAACGTGAAAGAGGCTTGCAGGAGCGGTCCCGGCAGCCTCCGGGCTGCTATGTAGGCCAGCTTCCTTTCTGCCTCTCTCAAGCAATTATGAATGCCAGAATGGGGTGAGAATGGCTTGAAGGATAAAAATAGAAACATTTCACAGCTTTCCTCTGCACTTCAAGCCTCCTCACAATCCACGGGTATCCCGGTGCGGCTCTTGGATTCCTGCAGCTCTCCGGGGCTGCTGACTACAAGTCCCATCGCTGTGCTGTGCGTACGCTGTTTTTTAAAGCAGAGGTTTGCTGAAACAAGCAAGAAACTCAGCCCTTCGGCTCTGCTGAGCCTTCGCTGAAGTCGCTGGGCAGGGCCGGGCCCTGCTGTAGCCCCTGGCAGCAGCACACGGCCTCTCGTGCTGCGGGCGGCCACAACGGTGGAGCTCCACGCGTGAGGGATGCTCCAAGGGCATGCACACGTCTCCTCGGCGTTTCTTGCTCCCTTTCTCTCTCTTTTCTTTTTTTTTCAACAAACAAGGGGAGTCAGTACTAAGCCAACGCAACGTGTGGAACACAGGCACGTGCCTCAGCTTAGAAATATTTTTAAAATCGCGTTCCCCTCCTCTCCTCCTTCAAGTGAAATTACCTCAAAACTGTTTTTACAATACCACAGATGCTTCTTGTAAGCTTCCTAATGGACGGGAAAGTCCCTGGCACATACAGCACTCGTGTCGCTCTGCAGTTGAGAGTTTTTAGTCAAAAATATATATTTTTTGAATTTTTTATTGACAGTACTCAAAGCTTTTTTAAAAAGAAGATTTATTCAGGGATGCGTAAATGGATCTGTAAGTTGGGCTGTTACATCTTCTTTTTGAGTTTCTGTGCTGTCCTCTGAATTATTTGTTGTAAATCTTAGCAAATTTTGCTTCCATCCAGAACAGTGTGTTGTATTAAATGAAGCTCAGGTAAATCATGTTTTTCCCTTCAGTCCTGTCATCCAGCTAGCTGGATTGACTGCTTGTTCAATCTTCATGCCTGAGAGAAAGGAAGGAAAAAATGATTAACGGGGAAAAAAAAGTTATATGTTTTGTAAGAACAGATAATTTCTATAATAACTTTTGGTTACCTTTGTGTCACAGCAACAGCTGAGTCGTGAAGGCTCGGGGATCGTTCCTTGTGCTGCCCCTGTGGCACACACCGAAGGAGGAGGCTGATCAGGAGGAAGACGTCTCCTTGGCAAGATCCCTCCTGCTCGGCACCCACGGGTGGGAAGCTCTGGGGGTGCTGCTTCGTTATCTGCTTGCTTGCCTTACCGGCTGCTGGAGGTCTGGTTCCCCTCAGCTGCAGTTTCATGCACGGCTATCTTTCTCCAATTTATCTTTTAAATAATTAGGTTATTAATATCATTTCACGATTTCACAGTTTTGTGGAATTCACAGCACAACGTGGAAATCCCTGGCTTTCAGACAGCTTGACTTCTGCCAGTGACTGGCAATCACAACCCTGTTTTATTTTGGGGGAAAAAAAAAAAGAAAAAAGTTTTCACTACCCAAATGTTATCACCCTTTGGAGATCAGTGAGAGGGCTGATGATGAGGCAGCACGGGTTTTACCTGCGAGGTGTGCCAAGCTCTCTTCCACGCCAGCGGGCGGCCCTGGAGGGCAGCAGCACTTGCACTACACCTGCTCTTCACAGTACTCCCAGGGGAAGAAGAGATCGATCCTCCCCATCATCACGCCGAACACAGAAGTACACCCTGTGAGATGGCTTATGAAAGTGGATGGGGAGGCTAAAAATTCCCCCCACGTCTTGATTAATAGCTGAGCAGAGTTCTTAAGAATTGCCTACCTTGCAGAATGGACGAGATTTGCCATTTGGGACCTATCCAACCAATTATGCCCTGCTCAGACGATCACTCAGCATGCGCTGCTGGAGCTACTCCACCTAAAAAAGCTGCTGGTCTCCATCACTTTTCTGACAGGTCGCTTAGTGACCACGCCACTCGTGTACCTTTTGGTTCAAAATAGCTCCATCTTTCTACATGTGATCTTTTCAAAGACTTTCCAAAGCTTATCCATCAAGACTTGTCTCCCTCTTGGGGCTCTAACTACATCTTCAGCTTTCATATCGTCCTCAACATTGTGCAGAAAGAGCATCCTGGGTGGCAACAATGTCAGCTGTGGGAGCTAGCTGAGCAAGCCCTAATGGTGCCACTGTTGTAGGCAGCATTTGCAAAGATAACACTTTTCTGAACCTGTGTATATACATTTATATACATACTGGATGGACAAGATATATATATATATATATTTTGGATGGACCTATGAAGTGCGTGATACCTACCTCCTCTATTTTTCCCAGCTCTCCATCCATTATAATGAAACAAAGCTTTAATTCCTCAGCTCCTTCAGCAGCCCCGTCCCCCTCCTCTGAGGGTGCAGCACTTTCAAGCTTCCTTGGGACTGTTCATTTGTTTGCAAAAAGATCAAAAGGTCAACCAATTTCAGCTCAGTGAAGCTTCAAGTGAAGCTTGAATCATGCATAAAATTTTGCTATTTTCAAGCTAACAAACTTCTCCTGTGAGGATATTTTGCTCACTTGAGCAGAAAACAGGCTGTGTAAGCAACTTTTCTGAGCAGTGCTCTGATAACAGATCAGCGTATGGGCCTCCAGGCCTCCCCTGGACATAACGCCAGCTTCATGACCCTGTGCTGCCCTGAAAGGCCACCCACAGATGTGCTCCCCATTATTCAGCAATTGCTTGGATCACAGACGGGGAAATGAGCGTGCACGGCTGAGAGAGCTGTGTGGTAACAGGTTTTCTTTAAGAAGTGCTATGCACATAAACTAGATTTTGAATATCTGCTGAAGGTCCCAAGCCTTCCAAAGCCAACAGGGCAGACAGGATCCCTCATGGCTCCAGTGTCCACGCAAGGACACTCGGAGTCTGACTCCCTCCTCCCCTGTCCAGTGGCTGTGCACGCCTTGGCGGGACCTCTGCGGGCTGAATGCACCCTGAATGTTCCTATTGGCTGCCTTAGGGAAAGGTAATTCCCAAGGAAAAATAAATAAAAATAAGATTTTAATAAGCTTTCTTGCCCATATGGACTTTTAATATGTGAATATTACCTTTGGATTCTAAGCAGCTCAGCCAGGGAAAAATTAGTTGCACCTCTAATAATCAGATTGTGTGAGTTTATAACCTTCCTCAGGCAGGATTGCAGTGTTATGGAATTCATCTTTAAACAACAACAAATTTTGAATTCATCTTTAAACAACAACAAATTTTGGATGGGCTTTTGTACTCTATGGCTATGAGCTGGGAAGCTTTGTTAGATGAGCAGAGGGACAGCCCGGTTTGGTATGGGCTCTGATGGAGACTTGTCCAACTCGAGGCCAGACACTGCTCATAGCAAAGGAATGCAAGAGTTTGAAAAAGCAGTTGTTTTTCTGTGATTCTGCAGTTTTTTAGTGTGGGGACTGACAGCAGAGAGTGACGATGAATTACGGGTGGGACTGCTGTACCTGAGACAGCCGTCTGAGCAGCACCCACCCACCTACCTGCCTTCTGCAGAACACCCTGCTGACAACAGTTTGAAAACCAAGCCTCTAACAAAGTGTTAAGCTATTTTCCCTGTGACCTTTGCCTCTTTGCTCGAGGACTTAGCGCTGTGGTTTGGATAGCTCCGGGCAGCACTGTCATACTGCAGTGATACAGGAGATAGCATGGGACACGCAAGAGAGGCATGATGAAGCAGGATTAATCTATTAGAGTATACAAGGATTAATCACAAATGTTAGTTTGCAGCTCTTAAGTGTATGTCCTGAATGTTGAAACCAGAATCTTTCAGCAAGCGTGGATTTATGAAAACAAAGCCCTTGTGAAGTGGAAAACAAGCAAGTCTCCCTGCCTGTCACAGCTCCATATCACTTGTCACCCATTCGTGGGGAGTGAGGGGAAATGAAAGCAGAAATGTGTTGTGTTAAACACTGATGAGCCTTAAAAAAAATAAAATAAAGAAAAAAAAGAAAAAAAAAGAAGAAGTTGCCAGCTGAATAAAGTAGGCTTCATGATAATGTTTTGCTAGTTATGCTTTCTGTGGGTTATTTCTGATCAGACCTTTGGTCTAACGGGGGATGAAGCCTACAGGCTCTCTGCCATTAGCTTTAATGAAGACAGATTTCCACGTAGATGTGTGCGTTGTGCTAAGCTGCACGTTGTTGTAGAGCCGTGGAGGAGATGAGGAGATGCTGCCAGTCCCCTTGCCGTGCTCGTGGGCTGCCTGCTGGGGAGCTGGCAGGGGCTGGTGTCCTCCTTCTGCACGCAGGCTGTCAAAGAAAGCGGCCAAGTTCTGCCAAGGGCCGACCAGGTCTGGGTTGTTGGCATTGCTCTTGGGGCTTTACAGCTCCCCAAGCCACAGGTTTTCCTCTGTGCACTGCTAGGGAGGGTGAGAGCAGCCCGGGCCTGGTCTGCAGAGACAGGAGACAGAGGGAGGAGGCTTTCCTTTTGGACATTAGTAATGGGGGCAAACTGACAGGTGGGGCACCCAAAATATGACTGAAATAGGAGATGCTGTGGGATATACCATGGCTGATGAGCAACTGAACGATGGCACAGCTGAAGGGAGCCGTGGAGCCCTACAACACCTGCATGGGGTGCCGGGGGAGAGGGCAGGGAAGCTCGGCCTGCCCAGCGGATGGGGCACCGGGTTGGAAGCCATGAGGCCCAGGCCCAGTGTGAGCCCTCAGGCACTGCTCTACTGCTATCACGGCCCTGCGGTGTCACCCACCCCGTGGGCTGCCAGCAGCCTGCTGGATGCCGACATGGCCCTGTCTGCAGGGCCCAGGCCTCTGAGCACCCGGGCACCACAGCGACCAGGCAGGGAGGAAGCCAGCACCAAGGAGCGAGGGGAGGGAGTTGGAGCTGGAGGAAAGCGCCGTGCCTGCCGGGACTGACAGGAAGACAGCCATTTTGTCTCCCGATGTGGAGTTCAGCTCCTATAAGTTTTCTCCGTCTCTTTAACAGGGCTTAAGTATGGCATCGCAACACAACTACGTGCTAGAGTAAGATAAGGCACACAATTTTCTCAGCGAATAGCAGCATTATCTCTTTTGATTAAACCCCAATAGATAGCACACCGTATGTAGGTATGTGTTTAGGCAAGGCCTATGAATTTTAAGTCCTATCACCTCCAGAATCACATACCCAATTATTGCAAAACAGCAAGTCCTTGGAAACTGGCATCTAGCCAACACTAATGAAAAATGTGTAACGTGGGGAGGAAATGCTGAAAAATTGGAAGCGCTATGCTTGTAGCATCGCTCCTCGAACTGGAGGAGCTACACACATCGGCCCTCTCAGGCGTGCGTTTGCGCTTTGCCTCGGTCAGATGGCACCTAAGGATGGATGCTGCTCTCCAGCGAAGCCTGCCCTGCCCGCAGTGCTCTGCATGCCCTAGTCCAAGGGCAGAGGCTCCTCGAGCCATCAGTGTGCAGTCCGTGTTTGCTCAGCGCAGAGGGCGGCTGGGCAGAGCTGTGCAGTCTGGCCATTTTTTAACCTTTGAACAAAAAATAGGGTTACTTACCAAGAGGACTTTTTCCAAGTACCCTCATACCTAGTTCCTAACCAAGTCAGACAAACAACAAATGCAAAACTACACAAAAAGCATTTTTGTATTTCACGTCATAGTGCCTTTAAGGACATGTCAGTGGTGTCCACACACCTGAAGTGAGACGAGCTTGTTTGTCATTAGCACCACCGAGCCCCGTAGTGCTGGGCTGGGCTGGCTCAGCTGTGAGACGTGCCCCTACCGACCCCTGTGGGGCCTCTGCTCGGTCAGCTGCAGTTGTACCAACGTGGCCAAAAGGAAAGTTTAGACAGGATCTGACAGTCTCTGCATATGCAGCCACGGAAATTTAATTGCATTTTACAGATTATTTGTGTTTGGCAAAAGGCGTTGACAAGAACACATTGTTGAAGACTGGTACTGGGTATAAACAGAGCATTGCTAGTGAGGAAACACACTGAAGTGTTCAGAGCTGTTTGGAAAAATACTGCACAACTGAAAGCAGATTGGTAGCTCATAACATGAAAACGCTGACAGAGAAAGTGACGTTTTTTTGTAGTTGCCTTTAGCTGCATAATAGATTTAAATAGAAGCTGTGGTTTGGGTTTTGCCTATTTTACTTTAAATTAGAGTTTACGGTGCTGAAGTCCCTATATGTGACTGCTGTTCCTGTTCTGTTGATGGTGGCTCCATTCGGTGCCCTCCATGCTGGGCCTTTGCTCAGTGGCAAATTCAGTGCATGGTGGGGCTTTTGTGAGGCCAAATCCACAAGAAGAGACTCTTATGGCTAACCAACTTCCATTCCTAATGTGTGAGATTTTAAAAGGTAGTAACCCTGCTGGTTTTCCATTTTTTGTCCTGAATTCTGAAATTAATTCCAAATGAGTTTATTCAAAGATTTGTTATGATCAATCTATTTTAATAGGAAAAATGAGACAGGCAGGTTGCGTCATATGAAGAAAACATTTCAAAATACATTAGCTGCACAAAAATGAATATTTGGGGGAATCTTTTACAACTTAATTCCGTCCGTATATTCTGTTTTTAACCATCAGTCAAAGCTCCTGGCTCGTTGGGAAAATATAGTAAATGTTTATATCCTTAAAGCTTTTAAATTATTCACTGTGCTTACTGTTCTCTTCCTGACAGGAAATTATCCTTTATAATTGGAATTTTTGCTTTATTTTTTTTCTGGAAAGCGTGCAGCTCAAAGTGCAGCAGGAGCCACCACTAGCAGTGAGCAGGAGGGAGGCGGAGGCCGTGCGGAGCCTTCCCACCAAGCGCCCCAACCGTGGCAACTGCGCTGGCGGTGCCCGGAGCCCAGCTCTCCTTAGGACTTTTTGTCTCCGCTAGCGAGTTATCATCCTGCAGGTGCTGCCTTTAATCATCACTAACGTGGGTGGTTTGTGCAACCAGGTGTATTCACCTCGTGCTTTGTGTGCTTCAGGCCCAGCCCTGTAGGTGACCCATGCCGGGCCGAGTCGGGCCCTGAGCCCGTTCCTGCCTGTTTGCCCCTGCTTCAGTCTCCGTGTCAGCTCCAAATGTGAACAGCAGTAATCACAGAATCACACTTTTGCTGCCTCCTTTCTAGGTTACTAATGAGAAAAAAAAAAAAAAAAAAAAAAAAAAAAGTTTTAAATCACTCTAAGAGTTGTTGGTTTTCAGTCTTTGGATCGCTTTTCAGTCTTTGGATTCAGTCAGGAACGAGCCACAGCCAGGTTTTACCCGCGATGTTTAATTACGCTTCAGATTTCTTCCCTCCTATTTCTAATCTATACGTGTTACCTTTTAATTCTCTGAAGTCAGACTCATGCTTATTTAAGTAAGGAATTCTTCCTCGATGTCTGCCCAGCTGGTGAGACCCTCGCGGCTGATGCCTGTGCAAGAAGCGGGGGCAACCTTTGGCCCAGGGCTTGCAGCATCCCTGTCCCCGCCAGCCTCCTGGGGCACCCACCACCCGCGAGCAAGCGCGCCTCAGCAAGGAGCAGCTCTGCAGGAATATTTCCACCAGCTTCTTCCCAAAGCTTTCGTTTTTGTCATACCAGGCCCACAAATTTCACATAGTTATCCACTCGCTCTGAACCTCTTGAGCTGAAAATTTCATGAGAACAGTCTGCCTCACGATTTTCTGCTATTTCATGCTTTCTCTCTTGATGGTAAATTGCTATGAGAACAGCCTCTTTTGTTGATTTCAGGAACTTGCCTTATTTTTTTTTTGCTGCTCTGAATTGCATTTGAAAGCATCTCCCTGCACAAGGCAAATATTGGGCACTGTGGAGAGCCATGAACTAAGCTGCTTTTGAATCCTAAACGATTTGTTTTGAGCTGCTGATGCCAGGCCATGACCCGCTGTGTTGCCACACCGGCGCTGCCTCCGCGGGCGTTGTTTGCACGTGCGTTCGCCTCCAGCCCCCGGTCTGGCAGCTCGTGCTCAGGACCAGCTCCGTCCCATCCACCCCTCGCTGCACGTTTCACTGCTGTGTGGCATGCATTCCTCCTCTGGCGTAGGACAGAAAAGGCTCACTGCACGAATATGTTCATTTTAGGAAAAAGAGTAGAACACGCACACAGCCAGGTGGATAGCTCAGTGGGTGTGTTGGTCTGTGCAGGGAGCACAGGGACTGTATTTATTACCGACCCACCCAGCACGCCACGGACTGGCCATCTCCTAATAAATGCAACAATTATTCTGACAAGTGCTTGGTTTTTATCTCCTTGCCCAATAATGCCAGGTTTTGCCCTTTCTAGTGGCAGCACAGACCAGCCTGGATGCTGGCGGACGGTGCTGGTTTAACGATGTACACGTTTATTTGCACCTGAAAGGCCGCTCCTGTCTGTCTGAGCATCCAAACCCTGCAGAATATTGGCCGAGTTTGATATGTGACAGGCAGTATTTAAATGAATTATGATCTTATGATTTATTTAGGCCACGGTGCAGTTTAATCATTAATGGTGTTACGCCGACTTATAGAGGAGCTCTGAAGGACTCATTCACTTTGTTTTAGATGTTTGAAATTCCTAATGGTCCCCGAGGCCCTGCATTGATAATGAGTTATTCCTTCTGGTGTACTCATAACAGCAGCGCGTGGTGAAGGGAGGGTGGGAAAACAGAGCAGAGAAGCTGGTACCCGAATGGTTAGCGCAGGCAGGTCCCGCTGGTATCACACCCCTGCAGCTGATGCCGCTGTGATTGCTCCCTGGTGCGGGGTGGGTGCTGAGGCGCTCCTGGGGAAGACCACAAGGGCCACAGGAGTCAGGGTGCATGGTCTGGAGAAGACCACAAGGGCCACAGGAGTCAGGGTGCGTGGTGCTGGCCTGACCTGCGCGGGCCCTGTGCAAGCAGAGCGTCCCTCAGCAGCGGGGAGAGTACGGCCCCGCTTGTTGTGGCAGTGACTGCCACCTGAGATGACGTTGGTCTTTGCTCATCCTGGTTCCTGGCCCCTCTCTGCCCTGAATGAAATTTTATCCCTGCAAAGGGTTTGTCTGAATAGATACAGTTATGCATTCTATTTTGAACAAAGAGATAAATGGCTTTTTTGGAAAGAATTTCAGCAAATTCACCCTAGGAGGAGGATTGAGACGGAGGTATTATTACTGGCAATGGGTTAATGAACATGACATATTAAGATGGCATTCAGTGTGCCACAAAGCAAAACCACATTACAAGTGTTCTTAAACTCTAATACCTTAAATGACGACGTCTCGACTACCAGCTTTGTGGCTCAGGAATAATGAAATCCCTTGAAGAATGCACCGCAGAACTTTCCCCGAACAGGGCATTTTTTCAAAGAACTGTTGCTCAGCACAGGCACAGTAATAATTCAAAACCCAGAACAATTTGAAAGCCCCGAATGTTCGATGTTTTGTTACCAGCCCGTTACCAGCGACTGCCCTCAAGGAGTGAGCCGAAGCCCCTGCCTCCTTCCCGCTTCCCCCCGGCTGCCGACATCGCCTGTTTGCACGTCCTTCTTCATCCCTGGCACGCCGCAGTTTATGGTGATTTTGCTGTAAATTAACTCTGAGATAAGCGGCCTTCAGCCTGGTAAAGAGCTGCCGAAGGGATTTCCATCCAGCCAGCAGCGATCTGTTGGGCTGCAGGAGCTGTCGGAGCAAGGCCAGGCAGCCGGGCGTTAAGCTGAGGGTGCTTTTGCTGCCCTGTAGCTGTTGGCATCTCTTCAGAGGTGGTGGGGAAAGGTTTCTGCCGGGTAGCCGTGGTTCTGCGGCAGGTCAGAGCTCAGGGCACAGGAGCTGAAAGGCAGGTCGGCGAGAGGCAGCTCTCCTTTCTCCTTCACCTCTCTCCCGTCTGCAGCACAGACAAGGAGAGCCTGATGAATACCAACTAACAGCGGCAATGCCTTTAACCGGTAGCTCCCTGCTACACGCGACCCATGAGCAAGCAGGGAAGGAAAACCCATGCTCGCATTAGTATGGGCCTCGGTGCGTGCTGCGGAGGTGTTTGCCTCCGTCGGTGTCAGCTGGCACAGCTCCTGCTCTGCATGCAGCAGGGGAACCGCCGGCTCGGTAAGCGCACACGCACCTTATGAAGAGGCCGCGCACCGCAGGGATGCTCCGACGCAGAAAATGGAACTTCTGTTCCAGCACTTCTAATTCAGTGTTAGAGAACCACGATACTGAAACAACACTTTTTGTTGTTGTTGTTGTTTTTAAACAAAGCGATTTCTACAACTTGAGCTACACAACGCAAGCTCAGAACAGGCAGATGGATGATTTGTTTGGGCTTACAGTTTATTTTTGGTTACCGCTGGTAGCACGGCATTGAAGTTTTCAATGTCATTCAGTATTCCTTAAATATGATTAATCAATACCCTAATAACAAATGCACGGTGATGCGTGCTGAGGTAATTATCTGTTTAGATCTCCAGCTGTCTGGTGCAGATGTCACTAACGCAGTCTGGGTGACAGGCATCCCTTGGTGTCGGCCTGGGCTGCGGAGAGACACAAAGCTGCTCGGGACGGGCTTCCCCGGGCTGCTGGGTCAGTGGATCCCGTGTGTCAGCCCACCTCTGAACTGACAGCCGGGGTTGTTTCTCTCCCATTTTCTCGCCCCTCTCTCCCGGTTCCTGTCGCACAGCTATTTTACCCCCCGTTCCTTAACTCTGCTCTCCCAGAGGCACCTCCCTGGGCGCGTTTCCTGCGGGAAGCTCCAGCTCCGGGCTCTGTCAGGTATTCAAAATCCGTTCCGGCCTGCCGTGGGGAATTTTTGTGCTTATTTTAAGACCGGCACTTAAAGCTGGTCTAATAGCAATATATCTGGATTTCCATTACAATATTAAAACCTTACTATAGCAACTCCGAAAATGACATTTGTGGCACCAATTTTAGATAAACTGCATTCACTACTGCTACAGTCAGCTCACAGTCATGCCAAGGGAAATCCATCACTATGGCCTCGCTGCCTCTTAAAATACAAAATGCTTGTAGTAATAAAGAATGGCTCTTACAGAAAACACGTGTGTTACCATTTTAAGAGTGCATGTTAAGTTGAACAATACTGAAAGTTAATCCAGAGGCTGCGGACCACAGAACAGAAACACTGTCATGCAGAGTCATTGCAGCTGCTCGAAAAAGCTGCCGATGTCTCGGGAGAGCAGGTAACACGGTTTCAACGGCGCGATGACACTAACAAATAGGGCTTTGTGTGAGCTGCCTGATGGGAGTGAAGCCGACTGACAAAGGGAAGAAGGAAAACGTGAACATTTGCTGAGCGCCTGCCACGGTCTCCTTACATCAAAATGTTTAAAGCTCATCAGTCTTTCTAGCAAATGACAATTATAATGGTCATAACATATATCCACAAAATACATGGGCATCTGTCCACAGACCATCCAAGCCACTGCCGTTAAAACCCAAGTGAAAGTAAATTAAAATTGCCTTATAATGTAAATAAACATAAAGCTTGTCTTCAGTGGCAACCTCTACTTGTTTTTAACTGACCTTCCGATTGCTGAGACGGGTGATTGTATCGCAGAAGGGTTGCTCTGCAAGCCCATGAAATCAGCAGTGCAGTGACCTGGCTTGCTGTTTCCTTCTCGTTGTTGGGCTGCTCACCCTGGGCCTCCGTCCCCACAGGTCCTGGCGTGACAGGGACCCCGGGTGCCCCTTCCTGCTGCAGGCTGCGATGGAGGCGGCTCTGCAAAGCCGCACCTCGCAGGGTTTGGGGATCCCGCCCGTACAGCTTGCAAGGCTGGGGAATGCATTTAAAAGATGAATTAGTTAATATTAGCACACACCCCGCGCACAGGGAAGGGGATAATGTACAGCACAAGCAGGAGACGCTGTCTTCACCTCCAGCCAGAATTGCCGGTATTTATTTATGGCCGGTATTATCAGCAATGTCCCGAGATTGTGTGTGAGGCTTTTGCTTGCAAATAGCTTAAATGTTTTCAGATGAAATACAAGATGGATAAAAAGGATCTTTATTCTGTCAGTTTGATGAATAATTACGGTACGGGAGCTACTGAAAAGCTCTGCTTGTAACAGGTTTCACCATCAGAGTTACGGCTGAAAGAGAAATGCTTTATTTTTACTATATTAACTAAAGCTACATTTACAGTCTGAAAACTGGCTGGATAGCTCCAGTCCTTCGGATGTGGATTAATACCCGTTTAATGCAAATATATGACGCTACGTTCGGTGGTGCTGAATGTAGCGGTGCTTCTAGCAAGGTGGTCCTCTCTTAAATCCTCAGACCCCAAACATTTCTCCCACCCTACAGCTTTTACAGCACCTATTTGTTCTGCAATTAATGAAAATATTTGAACTTTCCTCAGTGCGAGGCTTGCTAATTAGAAATGCATGCCGGTGATGAAGCTGTTACGCATTTAAAAAGGCTCATTTAGGGGTACTTTTTTAGTCCTGTGCCTACATTTTTATGCGCCCGGAGTTTATCTGTGTGATTGAACACTGCCCTAGTAATGGTGTGGGGAAATGCGCAGCCTCCCAGTTTGCATGCTCCGGTATCTCGGTTGCAAATGGAGCCTCAGAATTAGAGCGTGTTTGCCCACAGCTCAGCTCTGTAAACAAGGGCTCGGCGCTTGCTGACATTCAGGGAATGGGCAAAAAGACTTTTATCCTTCCCTGTGAGTTGTCCCTCAGTGCAGGAGCACACACAGAGGATTAAAACCTCCAAAGCCGGGGTTTGGGCGATGGCTCAGGGCGCACAGCCTGCCGTTACCAGGCTGGAAAGAGCGTGGGTGAAATAACGTAGGCAAAGCCTCCAGAGGGAGGTGAAGGGGATGTGCCTGACAGGGAAACGCCAAAATACTCCGCTAAGTGCCTCCTCACTTTCTGAGGAACATTTACTTTGGAACCCGGCCCAGAAATCGCATCTGCCCCTGCAATTTCCACCTCGTTGGTTAAGGCTAAAGAGGGAGGAAATGAAGATGATTAATTAAGGAAAAGTAAATTAGTCTCACATTGTATGCAGCAACTGTTGGTGATTTTCCTGATTAGAGGAAAGCTATTTGCGGGCTGGTTAGCCCTTTCTTTCTGAAGTGAGGGTGTGTGAGTGTGGGTGTGTGACAGGCTGCTGGGGAGCGGGGCGTGATTTTGTTGGGGTGCAGTGCGCTGCGCTACGTCCCCGCAGTGCTCCCTCGCATGGCTGCCTTTCTCTCCTTCCATGAGGTTTGGGTCTCCCTTTATTGTCTGCCGAGGATGATGGTAACATTGCTATTTTTGACGCACGTGATCGAAAAGAGAAGTCAATAGCTCCTCGGAACAGACTAAGCTTTCCTGAAAGTATTCCTGTCTGGTTCAAAACAAAGCAAACAGCGATAAGAATAGCGTTTTGTCTTCATTCTTGTGATGTAAGTGCTCCAAGCGTGGTTCTTTCCTGATGCTGGTGTTAAATCAGGAGCAATTTAAGGAAAGTCTGCCCCTCTTCTGGGAGTTTCAGAAGGTTTTGTCCCTGGCTGTGTGATGGGGTGCTCAGCGCGGCCAGCGGGGGAAGCCCTGCTTGCACCAGCACGGTTCAATGGAGACCCCAGCGGAGGAAGGGGCAGGAAGCCGTAGGGGTGGCTCCTCGGGGAGGAGCTGGAAAACCATTCTCTGCCTGGCCCTGTGCAGGTGAGGGTGAGCTCGGGAACGGGGGGCTTCCCCCCAGCCCTGCCTAACGCCAGCCAGGGGCTGTGTGGTGCTGGGGGGGGCGTGCATGTGGACAACAAAACGGGGTGCTTGCAGGCCAAGGGAAAGCTGTGCTCAAGTAAGAACAGCACCAGTTCCTTCATTACGTGTAGCATCTGCAGAATAACATCACTGTTGAGTGGGAAATGACAGGTCTGGTTGTTTTTTAATGCCAGCGCTGTGATTTCACTGCTCTGTTTTCTCAAAGAAGCGATGGGAAGCCTCCTCTCCTGCCGGCGAGGCCTGCTGCCCTGGGGGGCTGCCTGCAGCAGAAGAGCTGCCGAGCCCCCGCTTGGCTCCTTGCTGCTCCCCGGCCACCCCTGTGTCCCTGGTACCTCTCTGGGCCCTCCCCGAGCCCCCTTCCCCAGCTCCTGGGGCTCTGGGTGCAGAGCTCTGCCCGCCCAGAGATGGCCCTGGTAGGGAATGGAGACAAGGCACGGAGATGTGGACAAAGCACCGCACCAAGGAGACCTCCCAAGGAAAATACCACTTGAGTGCCAGCCACCAGCTTGTAAGAACCCTGGGGCAGCTCTAGCACATGTCAGGTACTGTTACAGAAGTGCTGAGGCACATCAAGGGTCCTGTGTGCGGTCCTGAGCTGGTGTCTGTGCAGCCCTCGTCTCTGGGCTCTCGGTGTCTGACCACCCTGATGTGCCCGGTGCTTCCATTTCTTCTTGTATTATTATTATTTTTTTTTTAAATGGGGTTTGATTCATTTTATTCTGTTCAACAGAAATGGATGGCTGTCCTCTGCTCCTCATTACAGAGAGAGCTTTCTTGAAAATGCAGGCTCTCCTTTGTGGCACAGCAGAGGTTTAGGTTCATTTCGCTTCATCATAATTAGGAAAAAAAAAAAAATGATGAAGATTAAAAGACACATGACTGTCTCCTTTGGACTTTGCTCTGTCTTCAGCAGCAGAAGCATCTCTGCTGGCTCCCAGTGCTAGAGAGAAAAAATTCTCGGCGATAATGAGACCGGCAACTTACATGTAAATACCGCAACTTTCGCTTGGAGTGGAGAGCACCCGATGAAAGCATCGCCCCTCTCCGCTGCCTGAAAATCAAACAGCCGAGCGCCGTGCGAGGTGTCCTTCGGGGTGGCTTTCGAGGTCACCCCCAGCGAGCCAAGGGAGTGGATGACGCCAAGAGCTGGCCTGAGAGGAGGAGCAAGAACAAACTTTGAGCTGAAAACAAGCAGTGGGGGGGGAGCAGCGTTTTTCACAAGTATTGTCTGTGTCCAGGAGCCGCGTAGAATCGCGCCAGACATTGAAGCAATAATTTGCTGCCTTTTTCTCCTTGGCGAGCTCCGCACAAACCCTCTTATTTCCTGGCAGGTAGACGTTTATTTAGGTGCTTTTCGACAAAAATCTTCTTCTAAATCTCTGTGAAAGGGTAATGGCTTTGCACCGCCGAGAGTGGCAGCTTGCTGAGTTGCTTTCTGCATATGAAGAGTTTTGCTTTTACAGGTCGTGCCTGGACCCTGCACGTCCCGGAGGAGGGTTTGGTCTTGCTGAAGTCCCTTCTGGGACCGCTCCAAAAGAGGGCAACTGCTCCGAACGCCCAGGCTGGAGGTCTGGGGGAAGGAGAAAGGTGGGGAAAAGCTTCTCTTCATCAGGTGCCACCTTCTTGCTCAAAGAGCAGCCAAAGGCACAGTGAAGATGTGCTTTTACCCACTGCTGAGCCTTTCAGGGGCTGGTTTGCCATTCCCTTGATCAGTTACTGAGTGGGAAGGAGACAGAGAGCATTTCATCACCCACTTGATGTTTTTCTGAGCAGGACGTGGGGGCAGCAGCAGCCACCCGAGTCCCCCCCGAGTGGCTCTGTGCAAGTGGTCACGGCTGGGCTGGGACCCTCGGAGCCCTGCAGGGGTTTTTCCCATCCTGGAGCCTCTCTGTTGGGCTTTGGGAAATTAGTTCTCTTCTAGTGAGACCGAAACTTGCTAAAAGTCAGTCAATTAAGATGATAGGAAGAACATTCTGTCTCTAGGAAAAGAGCACGTAAATGAGCAGCACAGAGAAGTATAGTATTTTCCTCTGCAAAACCACAGGTCCTTAGATTAAATGGATCGATAAGCCATCTGTATCACAGTAAGAAGGGTCATTAATGACTCAAAAATTCAGTTTTTGAACAAGTCTTTGGGCATATGGGCAAAGACCGAGCCGCTGGGAGCCGTCCCCGCGTGCTGCAGACCGAATGATTCCTTCTGCCGTCCCGGCTGAACGAGGGGTGGGCTGGCAGAATGGGCCGGCAGGGGTGAAGAATTAAGGTAACGCTGAATAAATGGAGCAACGAGTTTAATTTATGTGCTGTGCAGCGCAGCTAAAACCCAAGCAGTGGTTTCGTTTCCGAGCCTGAGCGAACCCCATCGCACGAGATGCGTTAAACACCATCGTGGGAGAAGAAACAGACCTTCAGACTTCAGCTAACCATGGCTGGCACAGCCACGGGGACTCGGGGCAGGGTAACCCTGCCTGCCCTGTGCCTCGTGGCACCCGCTGCCAGCTCGTGGGGCAGCCCGGCCGGGCAACTGCATGGCTATTCATGCTATAAAAATGAGCTAATGATAATTGAAAGGCATTAACGTGGTCCTTTGTGCCGCTGCCAGCTCTGGTGGTTTTATAGCCGCTTGCTGACAGCTAAAAGTGATTTTCTTTCCCCTTTTGCTGTGTTACCCGCGCTGGGGAGACGGAGTGAACGTGTGCAGAGAGGAAACACGATGCTACGCAGAATGGCCCTGGAAGCACAGAGTGGAAACAGACTTTTCTTTTCTCCTCAGCTCTCCAGTTCTTGTCACGATAACGAGAGCTGGTGTTCGCAGAGCAGACGCCCTTGTTCAGGTGTGTGCCCTCGGCGGGCAGCAGCCTGGCTCTGCTGGCCCCAGCTCCTGGCGGTGACCATTCACCCGCTCTGAAGACCGGCACGCTGTAAGGGATACAGATTTCTGTTTTCCTCTGGCTTCTGCTGAATCAAATTTTATGGCAACGCTGCGTCAATGAGCTTGCAAGGTTTCCACTAAGAGACTGCAGGTCTGAGCGATTCCCCTGGGGGACTGCAGCCTCCTGCGTGAATCCCGCCCGCGACTCTAAAGGGAGAAGCAGCGAAGGGGAGGGCGGGATCCACCCGTCGGTGACTTTATCTCCTGCTTCCAAAGGTCATCCCGAGAAAGTATTTTAGTCGGCTGTGTTATCTGCTACTCCATCTTCATACTGCATAGGATTTCTCAAGAGGATATTTTAATGCCATTTTTCCTTTGCTTACCAGAAATTCGTATATTGGACAAACAAGATGCATGGCTCATAGCTGCCCGCCGGAGTTTATCCGTGGCTCAGGAATAAAGCATAAAAACACATCTTTAATAATGCAGGGTAGGGCTGTTCCTTAAGTGATTTATGAACTTCATAGACACAGCGAGTCACTGCTGAAGCAGATTTACTGCTACCTCTACACGAACATCATAGAAATAATAAGGCGAGCAGACGCGAAGTTAAGAGAGTCCCCCTTTGTTCCAGCACGGCTGGGAGGTCAGTCCGTCCTCCCATGTCACCCATTTGATACCAACGATGGTGTTAGGGCAGGCACTGGGAATAACGGGACCTGCCGACCGGTGTCCCGGAGAACAGCAGCAGGGTTTTGAGAGGGGAAGGAGGATGCTCCAGGCTCCACCGGGCATCTCACCGAGCTCCTCGGTGCCGCCTTACGGAGCCCGAACCCGCAGAGGCGTTGGGCCGGCTGGGCTCTCATTACTGAGCAAAGCATCATCAGGGTGATGCTGCTGCTGGCTGACTAATAACAACTCCAGATGGCACGGGTGTGTTTCGGGAGCTCCTGGCCATGAAGCAGTGGTCTTGGAAAATCTGAAAGATTATCTTGTAATGTGCTGTGTTTATTCTCTCTCAAAAGAAGCGGGGCCTCAGAGGTGAGCGGGGTGAATGCAATGCCAAGCTTGAAGATCCCGTGGCACTGGGCTTCGGCGTGTGCCTTCTGGAAGGGAGGGAAACCACAGCTTGAGATTGGTGCCCACACAATGCCTTCCTCGGGGTTTTCCTCTCCGTGGGTACCGAAACGCCTCGTGTTAGGCTGTGCGAAGCCAGGCAGGGGGAGGCTTGTCAATGTCTTCAGGCTCCGCTGCTGTCAATATGGAAACCCAAATGCAGGAGTGGACTGAAAACTTTGAACTCTTGGGGAAAAAAAAAAAAAAAAAGACATTTTATACAAATTCCATTACAATACAGGTTCTTTGTGTTCCCAGGGCCGTAAAGGAGGAGCCTCTTTCCCTTCACGGGATGGAAAAAGCCCTTGCTGATAGCTGCGTTAACTGATGAGAGGGTGGGCAGCGTCTTTAAACAGACTGGGAAAAGGACTCTGCATCCATCTATTTTCTGTCTTCAGATGAGCAAACAGGAAAAACAAACACGTATGGTTTCTCGGTCCATTATTCTCCCTTCATTGTCAAAGCAGATGCTCGCTCAGTTAAAATAGACGGAAAGGTCTGCGGTTCCCGGAAAGGGCACGTTTCCATTTCAGCTGACGCTTTTTGGAGCGATAAGGAAAACGATGTGCTATTTCTTCTTGCCAGCTAGCTGCTTACCCTTGTGGCCGTGTCTCAGCCCCGGACCGCTGTAACACGGAGCACTTCTCCTCCGTCGTTGCCGATCCGCGGCTGAGTTCCAGTCGGCGGCACGCAGGTGAGCGCCGCTAGAAGCGTATGTTTACTTGTGCTGCTGAAATTGGAAAAAGCTGTTATTTAGAAAGAAATCCTTCAACAGTCTGTGCGAGCATTGGCAGCCCTAGCTTCTCAGCTGCAGACGCAGTCAAATTGTATTTGAAAAAAAAAAAACCAACAATTTCAGACTTGCAAAGAGATCCACTTAGAGCAGTTTAGGTACAAAGTCAACGCTGTAGGGAGCTGGTGTCAGGTTCTGGGTGTACATTTAAGATCTGAAAATGTTAAAAAATAGGTTTATGGCTTTTATACTTAAGTAGTATTTACAGCAGAGATGGCAAGGCCAAAGAAATGCGTTTTCCAGGAGCTGAGGTGCTGGGGTCAGTGGCAGTGCTCGGTCTCTGGGGATGGAGGAGGGCTGCTGCTGCCCCAGGGGCACGGCTCCCTCGGCGCCTCTGCCTTGTCTCACTCCCAGCCCGGCACCGAGTGCCCAGCCACAGCCGGACAGCTGCTCAAAAACCTGTGAGCTGGAGGA
Source organism: Heteronetta atricapilla (assembly GCA_011075105.1). Lineage (NCBI taxonomy): Eukaryota > Metazoa > Chordata > Aves > Anseriformes > Anatidae > Heteronetta > Heteronetta atricapilla. Next base: position 35,743,993 of record CM021736.1, on the reverse strand, counting down.
GAAACTGTGCAGATCCACGGGGGATAACGCCGGGCTTCTCCAGGTTAAGTTCAACAGCTGCCTAGGGCTGGACAGGAGACACGAAGGTGAGGATGAAGCATCTGTGTCCCGACAGCAGCACGGTTTGTAACGCAGCACTGCGGGCCCTGGGCAGAGCCGTGGGACATCTCTCTGCATGGAGCCGGGAAGAGATGCAAGGACTGAGGATGCTCGGGGGGCAGGAGAAGGAGAAGGCAGCACGTGTGCAGGATGCCGGGGCAGTCGGTGTTGATGGGCTACAGCAGGGACGTTGGACAGCTCTCCTTGGGGTTAGGAGCGGGACAGCCCCCCGGAATAAAACTTTCCATCTATGTTTCCTTTGAAATAACGAGTCACAGCTAATTCTGCAGTCCTTTCAGTGAAATATCTCTAGCAACTTCCCGGCGAGCGTTTGGTAGGGGCAGGCAGCCACGCCACCGGTGGGAGTGCTTCTGCAGGATTACATCTCAGCTGCAGGGGAAGCAGTAATGTGCAGCCGTTGTAGACTCAATGACTACAGTGTAATTTTATTTATGGGTAAATAATACTTAGCGCCGAGCTCACAAACATTAATCTTAAAGCGAGGCTTTTACTTCTAACATTTCCTCCTATTGTAAAATTAATATCAGGTAAGACGCGCTGGTGAACTTAAAGGGCTGTTACCGCGCTGTCGCCGAGGCGCTGCGGAAGCGCCGAGGTTCGCGTGCTTACAGACACAGCTGCGTCCCCAAACCTCTCTTCCTGCAGATTTTCTGAGAGCCCGGGATCACTCCGAGTTCAAGCAATACCAGCCAGGTGCAAAGCCAAGGTGGTGTTTCAGTGGCATCCCCTTCCACCGAATTAGAGCTCTCTAACGAGATGAAACTCAATCTGTTCTGAAGGCTTCTGTGAGCTGCGTTGCACGGGGAAGTCTTGATGTGTCACAACAGAAGAGCTGGAACAAAAAAAAAAAGGCGGTTTGCCAACTCAGATTTGTTGCTCTAAATATCTGTGATCCTGATGCTACCAGGATATGTGGCTCAAATTGAACACAGCGAGCCTGCCTGCGTGTGAATTCCCTTCCTATTCCCTTCCTATTCTCATTTCTCATGAGAAATCATCTCTTAAAAAGCCTCCTATGAGTGAATGTTTCCATCCACCCTCGCCTCACTCTTGACTTTATGGCTTCTCCTTGACTCAGGGCCCTCCTTGGATATGCCCTCTTGCAAATGACACACTTTCGCTTCAAAATCCTTATTCATAAATGTCAACACCTTCAGAGACAGGAAAGTAAATGTGGGCTCTAAATCTTTATTTAAACTCACGCCGACATCCTCTGGTTTTTAAAGGGCCCGGCGTTAAGCAGTAATAGGATGTCTCCCGGCCTTGTGCTACAGCCTCTCACCCTTCAGCCAGGAAAAGTTTGCATCTCATGCATACTCGGGGTGTGCAGCTCCAAGACTTACCGGTCCGTATTTTGAGACTTACTGGGCATTAACCTGTCTTTTAACTATAAATTTACTCATTTACGTTTGCGATGTGATGTGTCAAGGTAGCTTCAGCATTTGCATGATCCTGGTAGGATCGTGAAGTGTTTCAAAGACGAATTGGGTGATACCTAAATTATTCATGTGCAGTGTCTAGGAGTCCTTACACTGCTTTCCTAAATCAGAAGAACTAGGAAATGTGGAAACCTCAGCTAGCACCCTTGTAATAACGAGGCGTTCTGAAAGGAATTAGAAATAATACGGCCACTTCTCAGCACTTCTTGCGAGCGCTGCTGCGGGTAAATGCTTTGTGCTTTCTGACGGGAAGCTGTGCACGGCACGTTTTGACCATCATCGCGACTGCGGTCTGGGGAATACAGCGGGCTTCTTCCCGGTGACAACAACGGGACACGATTACTGGTGCCGTGCCCTCGCCGCTAGCCCGGTGTGAACGCCAGGTATTTGGGAGCAAGGCGTTTTGAGAGGCGAGGGGGGGCTGAGCAGAGCAGAGGGACAGGCAGGACGCCCCAGCTGCCGGGGGGGACACAGCCCTGGTGGCCTGCGAGTGGCTCCCGGTCCTGGGGCAGGGTGCTGGTACCACGGCCCCACGGCAATGAGGGCAGCCGCTGGGGCACAGGTGCTGGTGTTACTGCTGTAAATACAGGGTGACATCCCAGCAGTGTCACACCCCCAGCAGTGTCACCCCCAGCAGTGTCACCCCCAGCAGTGTCACACCCCCAGC
>CM021736.1:35710923-35741757 GCA_011075105.1 Heteronetta atricapilla | reverse complement strand
AGTGTCACCCCCAGCAGTGTCACCCCAGCAGTGTCACCCCCAGCAGTGTCTCCAGCCCGACGCTCCCCTGTGCATGCTTCCCCGCTTCTGTCGGTGTAGGTGCAGGAGGGGGTACCTGTGATTAACAAGAGATGCAGATGGGTTTTGCGCTAATTGTTCCAGCCCAAGCCCCTGCTCCACGTTCAGACTGCAGCAGCTCACAGTGCCCCCTTGTATTTAAATGAGAAAAGCCGATTCCGTGATGCTTTATTTATTTCACCGAGATGGGGAAATAAAACCTGCTGTATTTTGCATTTCAAAGTTATCTGACAAATTTTATAAACCTCTGAATTTAAAAAAGAGATGATGCTTCAAAAGTCCTTGGCAATACAGTAACTCGGAATAATTTGCTATTCTGTTTATCATACAAATTTTTTTCTCCATTCCCTTGCATAGTCCCCCCAAAAATCCCCACTCAAATTACTTGCTCAGTAATGTCATCAAACATATTTGGAGCAAAGACAAAGTAAACACAGTGCCTGAACCTCTTGGTTGTTGAATAGTCAATGTAAATCATGAAAATGAGTCAGAAATTAAACCACTGTGCTCCAGCAGAAATGTTTTAAGCTTCACTTGACAACTTTGGTTTGCTTTAGACAGGAAAATGTTCCTGGGGAAACGTTCCTCTAGTTAAAGGAGGATTTTGATGCAGCAGAAAACACTGAACTTGTCAGAAACTTTGCAGCTATGCTCTTAGAGAAGAAAGCGTCGACTGTTTTTACGCCGTACTTTTCAGATCGATGTCAGGAGGCATTATGTCGTGGCGCTGCGCCCGCCGTGCAGCATCCCTCCGCTCACGCCCTTCAGGCTTCGGGTCTCCAGCCCCTGGACTTCAGCACGGACACATGACAAGCGGCATCCCAAGGTTCAGCCGAACGCTGTCAACAGCAGGACCCTTGTTCCAGTCCTTAATTTACCTGCAGTAAAGTCAGTGTTTCAGCGGCTTTTGTTTCAGTTGTCCATATGAGTCTGGGTAACTGCAACCTTAACCTTAAATCTTTACATCTCTGATGTAAAGTCACCCTGCAACCTGCTCCTGTTGGTAATCGGGATTTCTGATCAGCAAAATCTTCCTCATAGAGGTCGGAGAGACCTTTATCTTAATGAAGTCATTAAAAATCTACCCATCTACCCACCTGAGGATGGCGGAGTAGGGGCAGAGCTGCGTGCCCCCGGGGACCACCTCGGCACCGCTCCGCGCCCGCTGGCAGAGGACTGGCTGCATGGAGCTGAGCGGGCTCAGAATAGTCCTTCCATATGTTGTTTCTCCAGGAGCTGGCAAAACTTTGGTTAAGATAAGCTAAGCACACAACAAATGGGGAAAGTATGCAAACACGTTTGATTTAGGTGGGAGAATTTTACTCCTCTGTCATTCGATTATGGCAAAAGCTCTGCAAATGCTCATCCAAACCTAATGCTCTTTCCAGCCCACGTTCTCAGGGACCAGTGGTGATTTTCTGTGGACAGACTCATTGGACATTTCTCCCAACACTAGGTTTATTTCCCTTTTTCTTTATTACCCAGGCTCTGTGCTTGCAAGCGAGGAGGCACGGATTGTAAAACCAAAGGCAAATAAATGAGATATCCCCAGGGTGCTTTGGCAGACAGCCACCACCCTCACATTTTGTGGTCAGTGGACATCAGATCTGGAGGCTGCTGCTCCCACCAACAAAACGTCTCCCCTTTCTGGTGGCAGACCCCGGGGAAGGGCTCTCCCACCTCCCCAGAGCACCCCTGGGTGCTGCTAGGGAAAATGCCAGCCGGACCCAGGGGTGGTGTTGGCATGCTCCGAGGAGCGCAGCCCACCAGCACCGTGCCTTGGGCGGCCAGGCGTGCTGCCAGCACCACCCCAAGCAGAAAGCAGCCCCCATCCATCTGACCAGACGCTCATTTGCCCCGAGCTAGTGATGTGAGAGGCTTTGTCTTCACCTTTCACAGGCCCACAGGAGCCTGCTGCGTGGGGCAGAGCGAGGACACGAAACTGGGGCCTTGGGAGCCTGCGGCAGGACTGCTCTTCACTCAAGGGCAGGATTTCACCGGGTATTTTGGCCTGGGGAGACACAGATGCAGCCAGCATCACAGTTCTGCAGGTCCATCTGCTCCGGCCCACGCGGCAAGGGCTTTGCTAATACATTAATCGCTTTTTCTTTTCTTCATGTACCAGTTGTTTATCGTGTTATAACATTGCCCATAGGAGTTTGGGGGGAATGTTAGGGAGTTTAGGCACTGCGACGCTTGTGTCACGATCACAGGAATTTGTTACTACAGTTAACATTCAAAGTAGGGAATATAAATTAAGGGAGCGTCTATTCCTGCTTTTCCCACTTAGAAACGTACTATCAGCGTACAAAATGTTGCTGTAACTCAACAGAAAACTAAAAACATGCTAGACCCCAGCTTCTAGCGAGCCAGATTTCTTCGGAGAGATTTCAGCAGGCAGGCTGCCAAGCTGGGAGCTGCAGCCACGGAGATATATTTCTTTTTGCTCCGGCTCATTAGCAAGAAGCAGCTGTTAGTTCATTCAGTATTAATGTCAGCCATAATGAAAGACACCCACTTGTAGGAAGAGGTGAATTTGGAGAGAACTATAAAGCAGGACTCTGTGCCAAATTACACGGTATCAGTCTGGGTGGCTGAATTATAACAAGACTCAATTTTTGTGAAACCATAAAGGAATCATGATAAAAGTAGAAAAGATGTGCGGAGTCCTGACTCAGCAGACTCTCACCATAATGCACGCGCTTGGCTTGAAATTAATGCAACGTGTAAAATTAAGAGGAATTTTGCTGGGATGACTTCAAATGTTGAAACCTAAGATGTACACATATATATATGTACGATACTGTTCATGCTTGATGCAGCCAGACTCTGCGGCTGCTTGGAAAATTTGCCCCAGGGAATATCTGAAAAAGCCTTCTGAAATGAAACTCACTTCATTTATTTTCCACTTCTGGAAGTATAGGACAAGACTTTACAAACATTTAACCATTTTTCTGCTTTTTAGGAGCTAAAAAGGAAGCAGTAAATCTGCAGGAAGGGTATTCATTGTATAATGGAGCTAGAAAACATGGAATCAAAGTATTCATTGGAGGATTTTTTTTTTTTGTATACTCTTTTTTTTATTTTTATTTTTTCCTTTTCCTCTCAGGAGGGATGGGGCTACTAAGCAAGGGATAGGAAGGAACATAACCCAGAATGAGTAGGCTTTGCTTGCAGCCATGGGGAGTAGCTGGACTTGCTCCTTTTATACAAAATCCAGACAGAAGCTACAGACTTGGCTGTGTAACAGACGGGAGCAGCAGACCTGCCACCTGCGGCACCAAGCTGCTCGCGGGGCTGGGGCTGAGCCCAAGGCCCGAGGAGAGAGGGCAAGGGCTGGGCGCTCACGGAAACTGAGCTCCGGGGCTCCAGGAGGTGGCTGGAGCAGGCTGCTGGGGGAGCACAGACAGCCCCAATACCTCCTGTGCCTGGTGCACGGATAAATAAAATACTTCAGCTGCCAATGCTGCAGATGTGGCACCATCAGGGTGTTCCGCATGCCCTCTAAGAGAAGAGAAAACAGCACAGTTGTGGAATAAATGATGAGTTCATTTATGTTGCGGAGATGCTGCCTCGTCTCCCGTTGAAGGCAGCCTCATCTAGCATCATACCGGTGTGCATGCAGTCTCTTCGCTTCTAGCAAATCATGTCAATTTTCTTTCTCCCTGCTCCCCTGTTGGTATTAAAAACCTTTCCAGCAGGACTCCAGCAAGCTGCCAGAGGAGAAGGCAACTGTGTGCCGAGCGCTGCCAGGAGTAAACTGAGTGTGTGCACACCTTTGCCAGCCTGTTTCACTCATACCCACCTTGGGGTCTTCTCGTTACTGCAGCAGGCTCAAAATCCCAGGGCTGAAACGTGATTTTCAAGCCCACCGAGCCTCTCTAAGGCTGGCTTAGCAAATCCTCCTGTTGCATCCCACGCCGCCCCAACCCTGCTGTGATGCTGCACACCGCTGCCCTGCCACCTCTGTCCCCCAGGCCCATGGCACAGCCGAGGGACCAGGCCCCTGCTGCCTCTCCTGCTCCTTCCTCTCAGTTCAATCCGGTGTCGTCGGGGTCTGCAGTGTGTCAAACACACACGGCAGCCCCAGGTGAAGGAGGACATCCCTGGGTGCTGCTGGTGTGGCCAGGAAGGGAAGGGATGGGAGCAGCCCAGAGCCTGGGGCCAGGCAGTGCCACAGGGGGAACCCTGATGGGTTTCGGTCAGGTCGCGGTGCTTTTGTGGTCAGGAGATCGGGAGGGCATAACCCTGTTACTGTGATGCTTGAAGCCATTTGTACGTGTCTCAGAGAAATGTATAGTTAACATATATAAAACACAGAAACATACGAGTAATTTTAAATTAAAATAAGAAAGACCAAACCCAGCATGTACACTCAGGGCCCCAGAGCCACCACGGCCGCTGCCGCTGTAAGCCAGCCCCATGCCTGGCCGGGGGACACGATGTGCATGGCACCAGCCTGGGTGGCTGACCCTGAGCAGAAAGCGTTTGGGCTTGGGAGGTGTCGTCTGTTAGAGCCGGTAACGCGGACAGAGCCAGGCACAATTTTTGTGCGTGGCAACTTCAGGGAGTTTTATAGATTTAAAGTCGGCGTGATTGCGAGGGGTGGAAAAAAAGAAAATGCGAGATCGGAGATAAGAGACGGGAAAGCAAACAGCGAGAGCTGACTGGGGCCAAGTAGAGAGAAATCAAATTCTCATTGCAGCTTCTTAACAGATAAAATCCAAATCAAAGCAAATGTGATGAAATGGCAATATTAGAGATGTACTGTAACGGGAAAGATTGTGTGCTGCTAACTGTACTTCAAAGCGTGCCCAAGCCTCGTGTGAGGCCTTGGCGGGCCTGCACCTTGGGGAGCCCGGCTGCACCTCAGGGACCCTGGCTGCACCTCAGGGACCCCGGCTGCACCTCAGGGACCCCGGCTGCACCTCAGGGACCCCGGCTGCCTTCACCCAGAGCTGCTCCATGTGGAAGCACAGGCGGGTTGGGAAGGTCGTCACCTTCACTGCCCACACCTGGGAAAATCCCACCCCTGCACAGCTGGGAGCATGGGGGGATAAAAAGGGTGAGAAGGGCAGGCTGCTGCTTCTTGAGGGGGTGGTCAGCAGTGGGACTGCCCTGGGGGGTGCCTGGAGTATTTGCCCTGGGGCTTGGTTTGTGCTGTTTTGTCATCCTCCTGAAGCCACCGGGGCCCTCGCTGCTGCCTTGTGTGTGCAGGCTGGGCCCGTGCTGTAACTGGAAACAGCCTGCTACAGGGGTGGTGTGCTTGTACCTTCCTGGCGACTGGCAAGCAAAAGGCTTTTTGACATTCCTTTGAAAAGCTCTTGCACAAGGTAAGTAGGTGCCTGAAACTTCTTTTATTTTGCAGTAGGTAGGCAGCCTAACTCTGAGCTAGGCCAAGCATTGTTTTATGGCAGCAAAAGGGTCTTAGCTTTTCTATGTGGAATAACACTTGTGCTTGTCTTAATGTTAAGCTTGTGCTGGTGAGGGGGGAAGCCCAGCAGGGGAGGCCAGAGGCTGGAAGGGGGCTGGGTTGTAAAATCAGGGTGCTGCCTTCCTCTTCCTGCTCCTTGCTTGCTGGCCTCATGCCTCTGGTCCTGCTCACGGGCTGCTCGCTTGTGGTGCTTTGCAGCTGCCTGTCCCAGCATGGTGCTGGGGAGAAACGTTCCCATCCTGATCTGCGGGCAGCCCTGAGGTTACCTTCAGAGAGCCTGTTTTTTCACCTGCTGTTCTTCCTAGTCCCACAAGCAGGTCATAGCTGTGTCTGCTAACAGCACTTTTACATCTCTCCTGTGTGAGGAGGCAAAGTGTGGGCATGCAGCTGTTTCTGCGACAATAGGGGTGTCAGCGTGCACGCAGGTTTTTAGCTGGAAGTGATGAAAATAACCACTTCTTGAGCTTGGCTTTGCTCCCTGAGATCGCACTTCATTTAAAATCCTCAAACTTTTTCCACCAAGGAGACAATACACAGAGGGCTTTCAGCTGCTGCTTGCTTTTCCTTGCCTAGGGAAGCAGGTTTTGAGGGACATTGTATTATGAGCTCCTTGTCTTTAGCTGTGTGTTTTTATTTATACAGACACTGGATGAATATGTAAACTGTAGCATCTCTTCAGTTTGGTATGGGGTAGTTATACATTCCTAAACCAAAAATAGGCTTATCAGGAAAGCTCTCTTCTCAGTAGGATATTCAAATGTGCGATGATTTTGCATGTGCATATATTAAGTAACCTGGTTTCAAGGATTCCCATGGAACAATGCGGTGTGGTTAGGCTATGGGCCGTACATGGTGGCGAGCGGGAAATGAGCAGGAAACAAGCCTGGAGCTGATGTACGCACTTCTGTGTGGGTAGCATTTTAAGAAATTAGGTACTACTCTGAGCAGTGTTAATGCTAATTTGATTTCTTTGTATCCTACTTTTCTCCAAACTCTCTAGGCTTTTTTAGAGGAGTGGAAGCAGTGAGAGTGTCCTTTCTTATGGTGCTTGTTCAAGCTTACAGAAATTCCCCGTGCCTGGGAATTACCTTTCCTGAGCCTAGACAGGATGAGGCAGGAGCAGATCAGAGGCTGGGTTAGAGGCTTGCTTAACATGTCGAAATTCTGCAAGTGGACCAAAATGTGTCATTTTAAGTACATCATGTAAGATAATTCAGCTTCTTCACACTGAGCAGAGCCCCTTGTATTGCTGGGGCTGTGCTACTGGCTGAAGTACAGCTGTGACTGGTGCATTAAAAACATGAAGCCACAATTATACTACTGCACTCGGGGAAAAAATAAGTTTATGAGGTAAGAGGCATCTGCCTGCAGCTGTCACCATTAGCCAGATGCCATCAGGTCACTTTACCTGGTGGCTCATGCAGCCAGCTGTGAAACCCTGCATTACATGCATTGCTGAGGGGAGACCTCCAGGTGAGCCTGACCCAGAATCACAGCCGGAGGAGCAGTGGGTTTCAAGGCAAAACTTCGCTTTGCAGGGTGTAATGGAGGTGCACAAGCTGTGTGCTTGCTTTATTTGCTAGGTAATGTTCTCTGCCTTCATCACAGGGCAAAACCAAATGGGAGAAAATGCTCATTTAAGAGCATCATTGTGCTCTCAAGTTGAGGAAAAAAGTGCATGAATAAGTGGAAGACTTGAGGAAAATAACCATTTATAATAGCAGAGTGCAGTAATTACTGCACAAGGCAACATTAGTAAGTTCGGGGACTTGTGGATTAGACAAGTTCTAGAAGCACAAATGTATTTTTATTATCCTGAGACATGTTCTCTTATTCCCTGCCACTTCACAACCAGAGCGTTGCTGGATTTTATTGTTTGACAGCTTAATATCTGCTTTCCCTGCAGTCGCAGAGCTGATGGCTAACAGGTACAGAGGGGGATGTTGCCAACGTTTTATTTCTGAGCCAGGTGAATGACCGGAGAAGTACGTGCACCTCTGATTAATTGGATGGTTTGCTGATTTGTTAGCTCTGCAGCAGTGATGATTACAGCTGTAATGAGACGTGACCCCTCTCGGTGGGATGGCAGGGGCTATTGCCCTGGCTGTGGCAGGTTCTCGTGCCCCTGTGCTGGCAGCCGGGCACCCCTTGTGCTGGGAGGGCAAGGAGGGGCTGCCTGCGCCTTGCAGAGGGCATGGGCTGTGCCACAGGTCTGCCTCCCCTTCCACCCCACCAGGGGAACCTTGCCTTTTGTTAACATGTGCATCTCTTCTGCTGATGCTCCTCTGGGGATCTTGGCACCAAGATAAAGAACCGAGTGCTTCAGCAGCACCCCACGATGCTGGAAGCTCCTGCCCTGCCCTGGCAGGGACTGGTGTGGGTGCAGAAACCAAGCGGAGCCAGGGACTGAACTTGTGGAAATGCTGTCCAAGCCCAGGCCTGGCTAGTAAATACAAAGTCTGGTTATCCCTGAGGGAAGGCTAGGAGAGGTGTTCGAGAGCCTGGCAGGTCATAGATCCAAGCTGTGTTTCTCTACGTTTGGAAGCTGTTATTTTTAAAACACTTTAGGAATGAGCTTCTTCAAAGTGTATGTAAACTAAAAATATTACTTCTAATAAGCCATATCTTATTTAGCGGTATGAACACACTTCTAAATCCTCGCTTTCCATAGAGATGTAATGTGCAATCCAAGACTATAAAATGTTGAACTCAGCAAGCTGCTCTCTGCCTGACAGCCAGGTAGTGATTAACTTAAATGATGCCTTTCTACACGGGGTGTTTCGATGTCTAATGAACTTCTGGATAATGCTGATTGCAATCAGTTCTCTGTCCAAAATTCACAGAATGATGGCTTTTCTCTTTTGCAAATAATTCAGAGACGTTAAGCGTACATCTTCTGCCAACTGTCCAATGAATATTAATCTATTTGCAATAAACTGCCTTATGAATAATTCGCTTCACAAATGAGTGAGTTTAAGGTATTGCAGAGTTAAATGAACCATTAGCAAAGTATATCTTGTAAATATTGCCTGTTATTGGGTCTTGTTTGAGTTTTCATGCATACTTTTATTCCTCCATCTATGAACACATTGCAAAGAGGGGCTTAACTTTTCCTTATTGCTCTTTTTATTGTCCCTATTGAAATGCTGGATGGATTTCTTAGATTACAACAGTAATGGCCCATCGCTAAGCGGAAAAGACTGGACTGGATGGCCACCAGCCAGCGAGGAACAGAAGGCAGAGGATGAGAGAGTACCTTGATTAAAATAAGGGCTGAGGGCGCCTGAGTGCAGATTTTGGGTTGGTCTTAAATTACCTCCATTAACCAGGGCAGGACTTTCATCCTGCCTCTGTTCCCAGTGCTATAAAGTAAGGATATTCTTTTTCTTTAAGCTTTTTGATGAGACTGCTTGGGCACCTTTTGTCCTGCTTAGCACAAAAGGAGGCTGATCTTTGCTCAGGGTACTAAATTCTGTTATATATTAAAGTTTGCAAAGCTTAACCAAATGCAGCTTAGATGAGCATAAAAGGAACAAATGTCTCAGGCCTGTGTTCCTGCTCTAGTCGTGGCAGGTGCCCATCGCTGCTGCTCCTGCAAAGCCTCGGGGCCTGCAGGGGTGACAGGGGCTGGGGAGGAGGGCAGCAGAGCTCCACGGGGTCTCCACGGTTACTTAGCCATAAATTAATTAGTCACTGATATCTCTGAGATCTGTTGTCAGGAAGCTTCACTTCAATATTGTAGCGTCAAACGGCGTGTAAAGGTGGCCAAACAAGTAACAGTGTGCCAAGAGGTGTCTTCAAGAAGTGTTTTTCCACCGCTGCTGGCACAAAATCCCCAGCAGACCCAGCGCTGCCCTCATCAGCTCCCATGGGATGGGGATGGCGAAGGGGGGCTGCCAGGGGGCCTGGGGGCAGCGGCTCCCTGCTGGGGGAGCAGCACGGAGCAGAGGAGGCACTGCTCCTGCCTGCAGAATGATTGCCCGAATCTCAGCAAACCAGCGTTGGCTTAGCGTGCTATTTTCCTGTTGTGCTCTTAGTTGGAAGCGTTACTCATTTCTGTAGGTGAGCATCAAACGGGCGATATTAAGATTGGCCTTTAAAAACCACAAAAATAATCAAACCCCATGAGCTTAGTTATTAATCACTTAAACTGCAGTGAAAAGCTCTGCAAGCTGCTTCCCTCGAAATAAAGGATCCAGTAAACTGGAGAAAGCAGCCTTAAAGAAAATGGTTAGAGCAGGTAGATCAGTTATTCCCTTGAAACAATTCTCACCTTGACTTTCTGGGAGCTGTTGCTTAAAGAAAAAAAAATACCTAGAAATTAGTCATAATGACAGCGGCGTACTTTAATCTGCAATTTAAAGCATATTAAAAAAACAGACTCTATTTGTATTTAAAGCTTTTAAAGCTATGCCATATTATAGGAATATCTTCATAATTGCTCAAAAATCACCTTTTTGTTGTTGAAGAATGTCATTTGCATGTGGAGGAGCAAATGGGGAGGAAAATATGCCACTTTGTTTGCGTTGTCTAATCCAGTGATGGAAGAATTTTTTTGAGTGAACATAGGTGCTTTGTCAGCAAGTTACCATTTTCTTTTCCTTTTTAGAATGCTACCTGTGACTTCTACCAAGAGCGCCAGTGGCTGTGCTCTATTTTAATTCACACAATTAGTGTTTCAATATTGTGACGGGTTCATCAAAATCACCAAGCTGCAAACTTCTGACTAATTAGAAGTTGGCTGTACAGGGGATGTGAATCCATTTCCTCTGAGAAATGAGGTGAGACACGAATCTCTCTGCTTCCAAACCCAGAATGGTTAAAGAATTTAGCAATTTGTAAAAATATGCAAGCTGTACAGACAGATAAGGCTTGCTTATGAATAACATTACCCTATAACTCTCATCTGGCGCTCTTATCCTTTTTATGCCATTGCTACGAAGATTGCAAAGTAGATAATAGAGCCATTTGTAAATTAAACAAAATGGTTTTTATAAGCTGTTATTCTAACATTTCAATTTGTTTTTCTCTTTCTGCTTTGGGCAACTCGGAGACGACCTATTTCCTTAGCTCTCATTAGCCTGCCTCGGCGCAGCGCTGGCTGCCGGGGCTGTCGCTGGCTCCGGGAGCACAGCGGGCGCTGCCGAAGGGCCCGTGTCCCTCCTGCCGTGGGTGGTGGTGCCTGTCCTGGGCAAGTCCCCGTGCAAACAGGCGGTTTGTGCAGTTCCGAGCCAGGAGGCACTGCCTTCCCTGGGTTCCGTTTGGTAAAGAGCCAGTCTGTCCTCAGTGAGCTGGCGGCTCCTTCTTGTACTGCCCCGACAGCTCCAGGCACGCCACGGAGCCACAGGGGGAAGAGCTGCCACAGCCCCCCAGCCACGGGACCTCTTCCTGGAGAAGTCCTGTGCTTAACGAGAGGCTGTGACCCCAATAAAACCTGTGCAGAGCAACAGCAGCGTCTTCAGCAAAGCTCTGGCCCCTCTGTCCCTCTGTGCTGCCGACCCTGCGAGCAGCCGCCCGCGCATGGCTGGGAAGGTCAGGAAGGAGCTGGTTTGTGAAGGTGATTACTCAACTTTCTTCTTTTATAGAAAATTAATTAGGCTATTATCAGGGGCTCGGCAGCAGCAGGTTGCCTTGTGGTTCTCGTGTGTGGGTGTAGTCCTGAAGGTTTTCTGAATCTTTTAATTACTAGTTATGAGCACAGCGAAGTCTTGTGAAGATGTGTCTTTGGAGGAAAATATTAATATATAGCTGGATGGGAGGCTGTGGGGAGTGTTTCCAGCCAGGTACCTGGAGGCAGACCAGTTGAAACAGTCTCTGGGAGAAATAAAACCAGAAGGAACAATTCTGTGTGTTTGAATTAGCATTGCAACAGCAGCAGGGGTGTATATATATTATGTCTTTAATTTCAACAATCTTATCAAATCTGGCTACCACAGAAAGGGTTGCGGAGGGCCTTTAGCATTGCCAATATTTTTCTCTATTGAAGCACCCATTAGTGTGTTCTCTTCTGAAAAAAGTCCTTGTTTTTACTTGGCTAATCTGGGCTTTTATACAGCTTTTAAAGGTTTATTGCTTAGGAACAGAAAATGCCACATTCATGCGCAGACTGTTACCATGTCAGAAACTGTTATTTAATGTTCCTCAGGTATTGCTGGCGGGGTGGCGGATGGGTTCGCCGTCTCCATCAGAAGCTTTCTGTATAGCATCACCAAAAATACAAGTATTTTGTTGGTAGCTTTGAAGAAATGCACTGAAAGTACAGAACCTCAGAATGGCTGAGGTTGGAAGGGACCTCTGGAGACCTTCTGGTCCCTGTTAGTGCACGTGGCTCAGGATGGCACCCAGGCAGGTTTGGAATATCTCCAGAGGAGACTCCACAGCCTCTCCGGTAGCATCAGATTAATATTAACTCTTCTCTAAATCTCCAGCAGGTTACTGGTTAGAGCAGGGTTTATTACCTGCAGCATTGCCCGTGATGTTGTGTAGTCCTTGGCAATCCTTTAAATGCATAAAGATGGTTAAAGCTGGAGATGCTGAGCAGCTCTCATGGCAGCAGCATTCGCAGCCTGACAAAAGCAGCCAACTTTTTCTTTTATGACCATCATTAGATTGTTTATGCAGGCAGAAGTTTCTGCGTGTGATTTTTGTTCTGAAGATCTACATGTAAAAACAAAATCACAAATCTAATAGCCTGTAATAACTCATAATGTCAATTCCTATTTTTTTTTCTGTGGCATTGAGATTGGCATTGAGATTACACCAATGCTTCCCTCCAGCTGAGGATCTGAAAAACCTGTGTATTTTGTTTTGTTGATGAAGACAAATTCTTCAAACACTCAGCTGCATTAGCTTAATGTCTGAGTGTGCTTGTTTAGGAATATGATGATAAATTGAATTGGTCAGTGTTTGGCATACATGCGTGCAGTTGATCACTACAAAGTTTGAGGATAACATACAGAAGTTAGTTAACTGCTAAATGTATAAAATCTTTGGAGATAACATTACACGTGTTGCTGCCGTCACATCTGCCGAAGTTTCCCTTCCACCCCAAGTTTGGTTTTGAGATGGTTGAGCTTTTCCAGAGTTATTGTTCCGTTCTTCCCTTCTGTGCAGAAATGGCCTTCAATGTCCAAGTGAGGCATTTGGTAAAATTCTAGTTCTACCTGACTTTGGTTTCATCAAGTAAGAAACATGAATTTTCAAGATAGTTTAAAAATTGTTTTTCTTTTAACTGACCTTTGTTCTATTTTCCTTTCATTATTTGCTTTGCTCCTTCATCTTATTCTTCCTGCTTTTTTAATCATCCAACTTTATCCTCTGTCTCATCCTTCTTTCTATATCTTACCCTTCTTGGTAATCTTCTCTTATTGCTCTGTTTTTATCTTAATGCTATTATCTTTTCACTTTATTTTAACATGCTATTTTGAATGTTAATCTCTGGACTTCCATTTTAAAAAAAATGGAGGGGGGGAGGATGGAGGGAGGTGACCAATGTGGAGTTGCATCCACTCCCTGTTCTCAACCCATGCAGAAAGCTGACTTCTGTTGCCAGCCTTGAATTCAGAAACACCTTCCCCATCCTTGCAGACAAGGCCAGATTTTCCTCCTGTATGGAGGATGGCTAAATTCAGGTATTAACCTTACTGGGAACATGCTGACCTTCAGCCCCTTTGGGCTCGTGTTGGATTGGTTACAAGAAAGGGTGATCCCAGTGACGCTCATCTGCTCTGGTCAAGCACTGGCTAGACATCAGCAGAACATTTTCTGGTAATCTAATCTCACAAATTCTGCACTGCTATTGAAAAGGGGGGAAAGTGATTCAGAATCTGACTCAACAGATAGTGTCTACCCTTCCTGTAAAAGCAGCTTGACCATCTATGGAAGAAATATGATCTATTTAGTTTCATATTTCAGGCTTCAGCTTCAACTAGTGCAGCAGTAATGAATCATTGACCCTAGAAAAATATCACTGATTTGATTAATTAGCACTTAAAAGAACTGCTCGGATAGGAAACTTTCAAAGGTTGGAAATAATGCTGGTATTTTATTTGTCCTTTCATTAACTGGATTCCTAAGAAAAATACTGGCATGGCGATTTTTATGGGGATTGTTTCAGTTGGTGCAATATAGCCTCTGATTAGGTCATATTTATCAGAAATACAATGATACACCAATCACAAGAAAACTTAAAGAAGTTGATTTTATTTGACAGAGTTGGAATTTCTCTTTAGAACCAACTTTTTACGTTCAGGAAGCATGGGATCTGTTCAGAATGGGCAATGTATGCATTCCTTTTTATTCATAAGATAGTATTAAACTGTTTCCCTGTTTTCAAAGAAATACCTCCCACTTCTACTGGAAGCAGTCTCTGGTTTTGCCCATCACCGATGCGCCTGCACAGGAGTGAAGGAACAGCTTCCCCAGGCTGCTGCAGGAGCAGCTCGTGTACCCCGTGTCCTGTGGGGTTTGGTGCTGAGGGAGGTGACAAGCTCTGCACAGCAGCGAAGTACGTAAGGGCTGACTGGTGCTGCTGCACCGTCTTTGTAATATCTCTGTTGTGCTGAAGCACTACTGAGCTCAGTGTTTGCTCTGGATGCTTACCCAAGAGCCTTATCAGTGGAGCAAACGAGCTATTAAGGAGTCAGAAAAGGCATTAAAGTGCAACATTTGCTCTTGCTACAGGGAGTGAAAAGACTTGCATGTGACCAGTGAATGGTGGAAAAAGGGTTGAGTGTGGATGCTCAGCAGATATCTGGAGGTGTGATTAAAGGACTGCAGTTAAGGGATACCTGGACTGTGATTAAGGCACTTGCAACAGAAAAGACAGGTGTCTGTGTCCCCAGGCACTGAGTCTGACGGCAGCCTGGGGCTCAGTGCATCTCCTCCCCTCTTTTTGGTGCTTTCCGGTAGATCATGGCAGAATTGTAGTGGCTGACGGTGAAGTCCCCTGGGGCTGCCTTGCCACAGGAGGAACACGTCACTGGGATCTGCTCTCTAATCCAGAAAGATCTGTCCCTGATGAATTGAGACCTATGCATTGTATGAAACCCATATGCCAACCTAACGACGTCAGTTTTCCAAGACCTGAAATCTCTGTTCTTAAAAGGCCCCGGGAAGAAAAGGGGGAAAATGTTTGCATTTTAATTACCTTTAGGAACTGACATGTTCAGTGGTAATTTAGAATTTAATCTCAAAACAAGTTACAGTATTATCATTGTATGATATAATGCTATTACATGTTAATTAAATTAATTGAAGTGTGTTAACTGGTAATTAGTCAAATGTACTCTAATTGGATAGATGGCATTATGGCACAGGGAATAGAGCTTGACAGACACATCTTACAGATGTCTGCTCTCCTACCTTTGGCTTGTCTACCTCCGTAGTAAATAGGCTTTGCATTTCATGTTGCTGAACTTTACATGAGCTTTTTTTCTGTGAATTGTGCCTTTGGGATATCCTTTGATCCATGCTGCTTATTGGATTATAACTACTGTAATAACTGCATAAAGCTATGTTTGGATTAAGGAGGAAAATTAACGCTTTGAGGAAGGAAATAATGAGACTACGCCTAGCTCACTGACTTCAGGCTCCTCGTATGAGCAAAAGCTGTCAGCACGCGGCGTTCTGGTTTTTGTCAAATATCACTTATCAGTAGGGAAAAGAACATGTTTTCTAAACTGAAAAGTCCCTGAAAGTATGCCATTTACGATTACAACATATTGAAACATGTTGGTGCCCCTCACAGGAGGGCAGAGTAGCCCTGCAAGTGCAAGCTGCAAGTGAGACAAGACAAGCGAGGATCTGCGCTGGATGCTGGATCACTTTTAGCTGTAAGTGGTGTAAAACTCAACATTGCACTTCTCAGCACTGTGCTGCAGCAGTCCCATGTCTGTGTGGGCCTGGGTGAGACCAGCAGAGCATTGCTGTGTGTGGAGCTCTCCTCAGCTCAAACCAGAGCTGCGCTTAGAGCTGGCCCGAGGTGAAGGCCCAACGCTCTCCTCTCTTGGTAGCAGAGCCTCTACCAGTGCAGCCCCAACACCCAAGTGTTACAGCAGGGCCTTGGGACAGTCCGTGGATGTGTCCTGCTGTGCTCAGGGGAGGCTGGGGCCATCCTGGGCCTCCCGGTGCCACCACGGGCCTGCTGCTCCCCGCGGGCCTGCCGCTGCCAGGCGCTCAGCAGCCGGCTCCCACTCCTCCGCCGTGCTGCTTCCAGCAGAAGTTTGTTGTCATCTGTTATGACTAGCAATTTGATCGGATCTTATGGTTTGGCAATTCTTTCTGGGAAGATCCCAACTCAAATCTATACTGTCTAGGGTGACTGCTTAGAGATTAACTTTTTTTTTCCTGAGCGTTATTTTCATTCTGGTCTAGTGTAAGGATTGTAGAGACATTGGATTTTTTCTGTTTACAGCAGTGTGACAGGCTGGAAAGGAAAAATTACATACAGTAAGCTATTGATAATGATTTCCTCAACTTTTTCACTCCAAAACTGAGTATGTCAGTATGAAAAAACCTGCTACAAACCCAAATGAATGTAGGGATCTCTGTTTAGGAAGCCATTTTCTAGCACAGGGTAGTTCCTGAAGCTGTGTGTCTTCAGACCTGAGTTACTGGCCTCTCTGCACTAGTGAATGGCACGACTGTGAGGACTTAACCTGCCTCAATTGAAGTGCTTCCTTTTCCTTATGGTGTCCCTAAGATCCTTCTGGTGCTGCTGGGCCCGGCACAAGCCTGTGGGTGCTCAATATGGGGGAGCTGGAGCTGCCCTGGGCCTGTCTGGCCGTGGGTGAAATAACGAGCTCCAGATCCAAAGAGGATTTCATTCATCTGCAGATGATGCTCTTAAATGAACTAACTGTAAGCTCTTACTCTAATTAAGGAATAGATGGCTTTCTTAGCACTCATTTGGCAGGGAAAAAAAAAGATGCATTTGTTTTTACTTGTGTGCTATGCTGGCATTCATACACTGAACGCTTTTTCTCTAGACCTAATACCAAGGCACTCCTCATGAACCCCATCCAGAGAAAGACACTGGGGTGCCCGTCATACAAAGTGGTTATCCTGTCCTTCCCCTTTAGAATGTGTTTTTCTTTTACATTTAATGCGTGCAAGTGCTTGCCTTAGAGCTACAGCACATTTATGAGAACAAATCCTGCTTCAGGTGCTGCTCACTGCTGAGCTCTGCTCCTGGCTGCTGCAGGGCCAAGAGAACAAATTTCAGGGCTCCCTCGGTTGTGAGTTGGGCATCGTGTAGCTGCCTGCTGCTCCTCCTGTGGTCCTGTCCTGGGCATGTGCTGTGCCCTGAGGAAAGGATGAGCCTCGCAGACGAGCCTCAGGATGGGGGTTGTGTGCTGGATCGGTTTGTGCTGATGCATTGGGGAGGATAAATGGCAAACCTGATGTCTGACTGCATCAGATCTGCTCTGTGTCAGGTAAAGTCTGAGCTGAGAGCTGAAATCTCCACCTGCAGCTGTCGGGGCAATGCTGACATTACTACTAATGAAGTTACAACAGAGAGGATGGGTGGGAAGTTAGGGGAGCGAGGGAGGAGGTGTATTTATTGACAGGCAGAGGATCACTTGTGGCTGGGAGGAGCGTCGTGCCCCTGGGGAAGCTTGCTGGTGGTTCTCCCCGAAGCAGCACGCCTGCTCGTTTCCCTCCTGTCTGTCATGCTCCATCAGGTGACAAACTCCCTCCTGCCCTAGGAACTCTTCCTGGAGTTTCTTGATGGCTGAGCTTGGCAGCAGCAAACTTTTTAATTTGAGAAACGCGGCTAAAAGCCTTGCTGCTAAAATACGGAAGGCCAAGATGATTTCCCAGCCACTCGCCTGTATGGAGAGCCCCCGGATGAAGAAGTGCATTCACACAGCTGCATAAATATTGCTACTAAAATACTACAAGCACTGCTATGCTCATCAGCACCCTTTATCTGGACGCTAGCTCTCTGCAGCCGGAGAGGAGCCTTCTACTGTAACATGACGGCTCGGCAATCTCATCTGATTACTGGAGTAAGTGGTGCATACGAAACAAAGCTGCCTGATGACAAAGCCCTGATACGAGGGATCTGGAGATTAATCAGGCACATCGTTTTTTCTGTAGGAAACAGCCTATTTTTTAAAAATTTAATGGATTGGAAGACTTTCTAGTAGATTTAGGGGGAAAAAAAGGCAGATTTGCTTGGAGTGTGAAGTGTGTGGGGCGGGCTGGGAGGAGAGGTGTTGACCGGCGTCAAGCACAGTGCCGGCACCTGGGCTGTTCCAGCAGCAGGGCCAGCAGCCCCCCGTGTGGGACCCCCAGCTCCCTCTGCCCCCTGCACCCCCAGGGGATGGCAGTGCCACCGGCAAGTCCTGGGGAACGCGAGGTTTCCTCAGTACCGCTGTCACCGCATTGCTGCTGCCAACCAGGCAGTGAGGAGTCTCCTTTTGCCTGCTATTACTGGTATTCAACAAATAATAGAATCAGGGCAATCAAATCTTCAAGCACTGCCACATTATATCTGGAAGTCGAAAGTGTGAAGTGTTCTGGCAGCTTTTGCTACAGAGGCTGAGCAAATGGGTGGGTTTCTGTTGGGAGCCCACCCTGCTGCAGGGGCCATGCCAAGGTGGGCTTTGTCCTGGCTCTGAGAGGTAGGGCAGGGCTGCAGCCCCTCTCCTGCCCCTGCTGTGTGGGCTCGAGCTTAATTTAAGGGCCCGGGTGTTCAGGAGACTGCCCCTCGCTGCTGTTTTGTCTGCTGAAACATCAGACGCAGGGAAGCGGTTGGGGTTAAATTTCTGGGTGTCTGTGAGAGTCCTGGAGAGCAGAACAGAGTCAGCTACAAGACTGGCCATTTCTTCCTCCCAGCCGATGAACACAAATCTTTCCATCTTTTCTAAGACATGGGGCAAGGAGAGGTGAACATAAAATGAATAAAATGAGGTCTCAGGGGTGCGCTGTGAGCTGGGCTGAGGTCTGCGGCTCAGGGCTGAGAAAGCAGCTCTGGAATTCTGAGCGGTTTTTGTGCGTTTGTATGCGGGGGAGTTACAGGCTGGGGGGGTGCTCTTAGTTATTTGTCTTTGTAAATTATTTTTATCATATTTTAATTTGTCGGAGAAGTAGAGCTGCTTCATTTAGCTGGGGGAAACCCTTCACCTGTAGCGAGCTGGCAGACATGATCCTTCCCTCGCCTGGTGAAAAACTTCTGGAGTTCATTTCACAAGTGGAGAAGGCTTTTTAATGGGAGGCCGCAAGTCTCAGTGGATAAATAATTTTTCAGGAGTGGCATTAAACTTTGTCTGTTAACTGTTTTTTTATTTAAAGGTTGGCAGTGCCACTTAAAAATATTTGTGTTAACTTCAGCAAATTACTGGGGAAGCCGTTTCAGCTCCTTGCACCCTGCCCACCCTTACCATGGACCAGTAGCACACCGTGTTGGCTCGGGATGACTCCATGGAAAGACTTAAGAGTAGTAATAAATAATAATAAATAATAACAGTAATAAAAAAGGCTGATACGTTCAGGGATCTTCCCCCTTGCTTCTACTTGGCGTCACAACAAGAGACACAGAACTCAATTACTAAAAAGAAAGACTGTGGAGGATGTAATTGCCATCTAGCAGCAGGACCCTCTTGAATTGATTACTTTTTCCCTTTAGGAGCTTGCTTGTCAGTTGAGCTTTGCTTTCATTAATGTACTTTTCCTTTCAATTTTAGTCTGCTCAAAAATATCCTAAAAAGCAACTTTTTTTTCCTTCCCTCCCTCGCAGCATAGCACTGCCAGCCACTGCCTAGGCTGTTTGTAAATTAAGCTGAACGGGGGAATTTCCTGGTAGGGAAGGGTTTCGGTCGTTATCGGTCTCCCCTTCAAGCCAGGCCGGTGGCAGAGCATTCTGGCCCCCTCCAGGTGTCCCCTGGGGAAGGCACAGCAGGCGTGCAGCGGTACCTGGGATCATTTCGCTCCCTTGCTTGGCTTCCTCTGCAGGCTGCCGTGTTTGGGGGAATTGGGGGGGGTCCCAAGGTGACCCCTGGGCCTCTCCAGGGCCATGTCCTGGGAAGGAGCTGCTGCAACTCCAGCAGAAACGTGTGGGGAGCTAAGAAGGGAGAAAATCTGTTGGCACTGGTGACCTCTGTACAAAACACCTGGGCTGCAGCCGGAGGTGAGCCAACCCCTGGGCTGAGCAGCAGCCGGGAATGCTGTGGTGGGCAGTGCCCGGAGAAGCGAGGGTGAGATGCGTGTTCCTTCCCAAGACCTGCGTTAACTTTTTTTAAGCTCTCTGTCCCTGTCAATCTTTCCATCTTCCTATGAAAATTTAAGACCATGTGGATTGCACGTTAAAAATAGCCATTGCCTTTCCTTCGGGAGAAGAAAGTGATATTTTGGGATTTTGTTCCGATGGCTTTTTAGTATGTGTTTCTTTAAAATATTCCTGAATATTTTCTAAGAACTAATCTAAGAACTAACTAAGAAATAAAATTTTCTGAGAACTAATCTTACAAAAATAGGAAAGCGTCTTATATGGATGGAATAAGAGGTCATTAGTTGAATGAAAGGGACCCATCTGTGTGCAGTAACATTAATAATGATTAGCCAGAAATGCTTTGCCCTACAAATATTTTTTAGGTAAGCTTGATGCATATTTAGCGTTTATGAAACAGATCCACTGCAACTGAAGTAAACGCTCGGGAGCGAAATGTCGGACTTCGGTGAGACCGAGACTCGAGGCAGCACCGTGCGTGTGCTCCAAGGGAAGGGGGCTCCAGACGAGGAAAAGCTAGGAGAGAACTCGGGCAGCCGGGTGCTGCGAGTTTCCCCACCACGGCAGTACCTGCAGCGTGCTTTACAGGACTCTCGAGGTGTGTGCCGGGGTCCCTGCTCTTGCTGGGGCAGTCACCGGGTGTTGGTGGGGCATCCCGAAGCACCGAGCTGTTTGGGTGCGTTCAACCTCACCCGGCACCCGCACGGGTACCGGGGCTTTGTGCTTTACGTGGCTGAACCGCAGCTGCCGTGCGCAGGTCGGGTGCAAGGAGCTGTGTAAAAATGCAGTGTTGTGAAATCTGCCACGACGCGAGTCTGTTCGCGGTTACCAGTGGCTTTCCACAGGGGGATCTGTGTGTGTGTGTGATCTCCGACAGGCTCACACGAAGATAATCTCCGCTACGTGTCAGGGCGGATTGCTTTGCCGTACCTGACAGCCGGCTGTGGCGTCCTACCCGAATCCTGCTGCAGGAGAAGCCCAGCGAAGCAGGTTCTGGATGTCAGCTCCTAGCCCGCAGGAAAGCTCATTAAGGGATGAGCCGCACCGCGCACCGCTTTGAAAGCAGAAGTTCTCCCACAAAGAGGATTGTTATTCAACAAAATGATTTCTCCAAGCAGTAAACAAAATATAAATCAGGCTTGTGACATGAGTGACATCTCGCAAAGGAGCGTCAGCTGGGGATGTTGCCTGAAACCTGAAAGAGCGTCTGCCCCGCTAAGTGGAAGTGTGCTCTCGTGGAGACCTCCTTCCTTCGAGCACCGCACACAGACAGGGAAGCGGGGATCAGAGGGAGTCTCCGGCTAATGAGGGGAAGAGTGCAGGAGAAAATAACACTGGCTCCTGCCCTCCGGTGTTTCCTTTTAACACAGGAGGGGCTGTCCTCTTCAACTGAGCACGGCATAAATAAGTCATGATTCTGGTAATGCTCAACCCAGAGAAAGAGATGCACAGCTTAGGGAGAAGTCCAGAGAGATGAGAACAAGCATCCGCCTAGCATGGACAGAGGTAAAATATCGGTCCTTACAGGTTTGCTTTTATTTTTATTGACTGGTGTGGCAGGGAAACGAAGCTAGCTGAAAAAACAACAAGAAGAAACGAAGCAAATGTATTTTAAGGTTTTGAAATCGGAGGAATCGGCCTAACCCTCTCAGAGAAGGAAAAGCAGCCCCGAGGGCTACAGCTAAAATGCCAGAGCTGCCCTGGGGAAGGCCCTGAGGCACGGAGGGACAGCACCACGGGGCCATGGGGACGCCTCCGAGCACTGCCCGGAGTGCCGGGGTGTGCTTCGTGTCCCTGCCCTGCCGGCGGTGCTGGGGACGGGGATAACGCACCGCCAGAAGCCGCAAGCACCGGCGTACGCTGCGGGGATTTATCTTGATTTTTCACAGTGATTTATCAATTAAAGAACCAGGCGAAGTAAAACAAAAAGAACAACCCAAACCAAACCCACTTCCATCTTCCCCTGAACTTTCTCAGCCCTTCCCCGAGGACTCTCCCTCCTTGCTGCAGGCGAAGCCGGGCCCAGCGCACGCGGCTCGCTGCGAGCTGGCGGGGGCAGCGCCTGCGTCTCGGAGCCCGGGACTTGTCCCTGGTGGTGTTGCAAGGCTTTTAACAGTTCTTGCAGCTTTCAGCATAAGCTCCTTCCGAGCCACAAGCTTGTTACTAAACAAGGAGCTAACTTCCTGTAGTGTTTTCTGCCTGAATTTTAAAGGGTGAATGCCACACCTCAGTCAGTTATCCACAACCGATGTGAAAAGGGTGATCAGTAATTCTCTTCCCTTTGAAAATTCAAGTGAGTCCCAGGAGCTGGAGCCAGGCAGTGAGTCAGGCGAAGCCTCCTGAGCTCTCACAGCATCTCCTCCTCCTCCTGCTGCTCCCCTGGGCTCTCTGCTGGAGGCTGGGGGCGGAGGGAGCCGCAGGCTGGTGCTGTTTGAGCTGCGCACCCAAGGGACGGGGTGCTGGGAGGCTCCTGGCTCCCCCCTCTAAGGGCAGCAGGACCGAGCCCTACCCCCAGAAACAAGCCGTGGGGTCCAGGCGCTGCGTGCTCGCCGCACGTCTTTTATCCAGCCCTAGGCTGCCTGGGGAAGAGGGGGGTCTGGCTGCGGTGTGTGGCCAGGGAGAGCTGCGGCACAGGCGGGCGGCAAGATCCAGAAATGCAGAATCACAGAACCGAGCCCCGCTCGTGGGCTGGCGGCCGCTGCCCCGTGTCGGGAGGGGACCGGGGACAAAAGGAGCAGCCCGAGCTGGCAGGCAGCTGCCAAGGGAGCGCTCCTCAACGCGTGGGATTAGGCAGAGAGCTGCAGTGAGAGACCCGGAGAGCCCTGACCTGAGGGCGCTGCGAAACGCTCTTCTGGGCACGGAGCGGTGCCTGGTACAGCTGGGTGACTGCACGGCGATACCGGGGGCGTTAATGTCGGAGAAATTAAACCTGGAGGCTTCCAGATGGGAAAATGAGCTCTTGGTACGTGTTTTTGTGCCTCGACGCTGGTATTTTCACATTGGGTTTCCAAAGTGGTTTTGGTGATGAGCGTGTGACGGGGATGCTGCCCCCCACACTGAATCCAGAGCAGGAGCGATGTTGTTTAGGAGCAGTAATCTGGGAAGAGAAATAATTAGGTAACAGAAGTGTATTAAAATCACGGCTAAAAAGGAGAAAGCTCATAAAAGTGAAACTGGCTGGCTGATAAAGTGAAGTTTCAAACTTATAATGAGCTTAGGCTTACCGGTGTTAACACGGGAAGGTACAGCACCTAATTGAGAGGCTAAAAACATGCGCTTGCGGACTGGAGTGCCGTGTAGGAAGCGGGGGTGGTGACGATTTCCCACCTTCAGTGGCGACCGCAGTGCCCACGGCTCGCCCTCCCTCCCCTTCCACTTCAGTAAGCGGAGCCGAGGGCAACCAACGGCCTCGGCGCTGCGCTCGCCGTGAGCCCTCCTAGCAATTTGTGCACATGGCGTGTGGGCTGGTGGTAATTAGGTGCCTCAGGAGAAGTCTGTCCTTGGCGTGAGACGTGCCGGGTTTGGTGCGGGTGGCTGCAGAGCCTCCCCAGCACTCCCAGCCGGCCACCACAGCGCCGCTGGGGGCTCTCTGGTGGCACCCCGGGGCCGTCCGGTGGGCGGTGGGGACTTCTGGTGCCTTGGGGAGCTGCAGCCCCTGCGTGTGCTGCCAGCAGAGCTGCGAGACAGCAAATTGCAGCCGGGGAGGTTTTGAGGGCTTTTCTGGAAAACTGCCCCCTTGTAACCTGGAGATCCGTCGGTGGCAGTGCGTGCTTAGGGCAGCAAGGACTGGGGTTCAGACCCCTGCCAACGTCAGGCACAGCCATAAAGGGCCGAGTGGCTCACAGCACCGGGAAGACGACGGCTTTTTACCCCTCCGGGAAGAAATATAACTTGCTTTGGGAGAGTAAACAAGCAAGTCAGCGGGGTACCTTCCGCCCACCCTGCGAACGCTGAGGGTGTGCTGATCTGGGTATTGCTCTTCACCTCTCGTAGCTAGCTACCAGCAGGCACCAACAAAAATGGAATCTTCACGCTCCAAAGCCCCCCGTCAGTCTTTCTACCAGAGAGTTCATCTGACAATCCACCAAGCCTCTCTTCGGAGAAGGAGGTAGATGTGAGGTGGCACCATCTGTTGTTTGTTGCTTTGGGATCCGCTGCTTTTTGGCTAGCTAGATGTTGTCAGCTTATCACGTACACATTTTGCTGAAATTATGAAGCAGTTAATTTCTAAACAAGTTACCGAGAGCGAGTTCATTGGTCTGACTTCACTGAGAAGCTGGGATGCTGGCATTTTTTCCCTAGCTATCCAAGCATCGCACCTGAGGTACCCGAGCTGAGCGCCAGACCTACGGGGATGCAGAGGGCGAGATCTGGGGCTTCTGGTGATGGCTGAGTAACGGGAATCAGTGAAGCATCCCCCTGCTGGAAAGGTAAAAATAAACGAGGCTCCCCTACTGATTCTCTTCTGGGGCACGCCAACTGCAAGCCGACATCTCCAAACACTCGATGCCAAGCACGAGGCTCAGTACTTTGGAGAATTAAGAGGGTGCAAGTGATCGTGAGAAGGCGTTTCCATGGCTCGTCTGCTCTGAGAGCCACAGATCCCTTCCCGACAGTGTGTAAGCTCTGAAAAGACAGGAGGAGGTGAGGGAATTGGTCATGTCTCTGGCACCAGGAAGCTCCCTTCCCTTGGCACGATGGTTTGCCAAGGGCAGCTGGTGCCCTTTTTGGTTTTAAAAGGGACGCTTGAGGGTAATGCCTCCGTCCTGCACGAACCCCAGAAGCACACGGAGGATTCCCCCCGACGAGGGTGGGTTTCAGGCACGCCTCAGATGCCCATTGTGGAGGGGAGGCGGGTGGATGTGTCTGTGCTTTGCTCGGTCCCAAACTAGTCTGGAAACTTTTCTGAGTGTTTTAAAGTAAGGCCCAGACCAAAATGAGGCATCTTTGTTCTCAGGAGTGCTCTGGGGCGAAGCGTGGTCCGAGGCAGATGTCTTTACCCCGGGTACTCTGTGCTTTTGCTGCTGGGGGTGGGGACCGGGTTAAAAGCAGATCAGAGACTTGTTCCATATGGCCGCGTGACAAACAAACCTTCCCTTGGATGACCGTGCTCTTTGTTCTCCAGCTCAACAGGAAAATGAGTACAGCATCTTACCCTTTTGTGTGTACATTCCAAACAAGCCATTTTAAATACTTCTCTCGCTTTGAGTGCCTTTCTGTGTCTCTTCCTAGCTGCCTGAATGGACCTTCCTATACGCAAAACCCTGCAGAGCTTAATTCTGGATGATGCACTTCTTCTGTTTTTAAGAAGAAAAGGCATCTCCGACTTCTGAATCCAGCATGCTTGGGATGCACTTGGGATTTTAGCCAGCGGGCCTGGCTGTCCCTCGCAGGCCTGGCAGACGCTGGCTCGCCCCTTCGTGCTCTCGCTTCCCGTGGAGCAAGCGGACAGCGAAAATGCAGCGCGGCGGTGCCTCGCTTGTTCTCTCTTCCTAAATAATCAGTCTGAAATACTGGTATCGATAACAGCACCTTTGTCTAAAAATAACTTAAGAATGTTGTATGAGAAACTGGGAAGCAGGTCGATTGAAGTATAATGGGAAAGAAATTCATATTTTATAGTTTAACTTGCCAATTAATCATCTTCGGGCAATCGTACGCTCCTCTGACAGCTGCTTCAACTGCCACAGGGTTCGTCTCGCACCCAGCAAGGTTGAGATTTATCGTGATCTCCTGATGAGACCTTCACCTAAAAAGCCAGCAAGTTTGGAGACAGAGCGAAAAGGGGATCGGTGGATAATTAGGAAATAAAAAGGTGCCGATGGCAGGGCAGCCCAGAGGTCACCCCGCCAGCCGAAGGGGTGCTGGCTGCCCCTCTGCCCCTTCAGCGGGGGCAGGCTGGGGATGGAGCAAAGCCTCTCCACCCACCCCCTGCCCAGAGATTATTTTCTTGTCTGCTCCTCACGGTTTGGCTTTTTAATTCTCCTTGCCCATGTCCTGTTGCGGTTAGGCTGTACGTGTCCTCTGCCCGTGGTCTCCTGCCAGAGAGGGGAGAGGTGTCCCGGGGAGCCGGGCACCCCGAGGTTGTTCTCACCATCACCCCGAGAGGCAGAAACGGGGCTCCTGGGAACCCCGAAGTCAGGTACCGCGTGTGGCTTGCTGCAGTGACTTTTGCTGCCCTTTTCGTGTCCTTCATTCGGCATTTCTGGGAGTTCTCTTGGTGGGGTTAAAACCGGGCTTGACGCTCTGCATGTGGAAATGGACAGAATTTAGCAAAAATGAGATGGTGGTATTTAAATTCACAGGAACAGGCACAAAAGGTCCTTCCAGGAGTTTTCTTTTGCTGCGTTTGTCTTGAGGACTTGTGCTCCGAGGGGCCCTGGAGCCTGCTCCACCACGCGCCCCGCACACGGGCTGCGGAAATCCCTCCCGGCACGGGCGTTAGCAGCCACGGCCCAGAGCCCGGCTGCTGCAGGCATCTGGGTTTAATCCCTCTGGGTACGGAGGGCCCACAGCTCGGTCGTCACCATTTCCATAAAGGGGGATTTGTCAGAGCTTTAGATGAGCTGCGTATGAGAACAAAAATAGCGCCTGGGTCTCTGCTAGCTGGAGTGAAAAACGCAGCGACAATCCATCCTCTGCCACGGACCGAGAGCTGATCGCCAGCCGGAGTCAGGAGCCCGTGTCCCTTCGTAGCGTGGCGCTGCACAATTAGGTGCATCGCCGCTTTATTTGATCCGTTTCTGAAATACCTGCTATTTGCCACCGCTGGGAACAAATGACTAATGCAGCAGGTAGGGATTAACCCCGGGGACAGACTATTAGTCTGTGTCGTTATGAGAAAGCTCAACAGAATAATCACCTGCCCGGGCCATTTGTTTGGCTGGGTATTTTGGCAGCTCTGCCTGGGGAGGAATAAGAGCTCCTCAGACGGGGTTCCTGGTGGCCGCACTGCTGCGGAGGAGTGAGCCGGGTGGGTTAGCAGCTGGGAAGAAAAATCTGCTTGTGCTCAGGCTTGCTTCGTCAGGCAGCTCCAGCAACCCAGAGGTGGCACAGGAGATCCCCTCTGCTGCTCCAGCCCCTCTGCACGGTGTGAAACGAGCAGCTTAACCGCTGGTAAAGGCAGCAGCAAGCCTCGTTCCCTGCGCCTCTGTTCGCACAGAGCACATGGGGAGGAATTTATTTATTAGGAATCTGCGGAAGATGCAGCTCCTGAGACTCCGGTCAGCGCTAACACCTAGAGGCAACTTCAGCACACCCACATACGTGTCTGCGTGCCCCTGCACAGGGAGCTCTGCCTAATGCCTGCACGAAATGGCACAAGATGCTGCTCTGCTCGTGGTTACCACACGTTAAGCTTTTCCCTCTGTGTGGCTGCTGTGCTGGGAGGGAGAGTTTCACCACCGGTGTTGTGGAGCAGCTGCAGGCACTGCCATGGGGAAGTTCCCTGGCTGCCGTACTGTCCCCTTTCACGCCCAGGTGACCCCAGCATGAAGAAGGGTGGCTAACAGCATGCTCCGTGGGAAATGTCTGCAGGGTAGACCTTAAGGAAAAGGGTCCTCTGAATGTATGAACCTATCTTTCAGACTTAAAAAAATTAAATGATGGGTCTGAAACTTCTGTTTCAGTGCTAAGCTGGCCCTTTGGCTATCTAAAGCGCTCTTTGGGGTGTTCAAGGGATAATGTGTGCACCAGGGGTGAGATTGATGAATGATCTCAGATCCCCCTCACCCCCCCTCAAAAAAACACTTCCAAGCTGAAATTACAATAGTTGAAAGAAGCTGTGCTCCAAACACTTCTCTTTTCTTCCCCTTTTCCCTTCTACCTCTCCCGTTTGTCACAAAGAGGAAAATGAGACCTTCTGCTGGTGTGGGAGGTTTTTCACTTTGGCTACGGATCCGGGTGGCCGCGTTGTGCGCTCTGCTGCCTTTGTGGCAGAACCAGCAGGGTGCAGGTGCTCCCTCGCCCCTTCCTCGAGACCTGCGGTGAAGGAGGCTCCCCCCCGGCCTTCTGGTTCCCTTTCTCACCCTCTGAAAGTTCTTCCAAGGCCTAAACTAGGACTGCTGCTTCTTGTTCTGTCCACCAGGTCCATGAAAAAGAGTAATCCCTTTTTCTTGCCAGCCAATTCTCGGCATATTTATGGATTGTTTCTACCTCCCTGCTTCCCCTCTCCTTTCCCATCTTTCACCCAAAGCGGTCCCTATCCAGCCCCCAGCACCGCGGCCGTGAGCTGCACCCAGCGGAGGGCCCTGGGGAGGGAATCCTCCAGGGCCAGACCATGCCCAGGGGGACTGGAAGGGGTTGCTGCTGAAACGGCACCTGGGCTGCTGTGCCACCTGCTCAGCAGGACAGGCCACTTCAAGCACATCAGCTTTTAGTGTGGCAATAAATGCTCCCTGGGCTCGCAGGCGCTGCCCAGACGCCGCTTCCGTGCGCTTTGCTTCATCTCTGCTTGCTTCAGCTGAACTCAGCATCACTGCCACTCGCTGGACCGGCCAGGAAAAGCAGAGCACAGCACAGCTCGCTGCTCTGGCAAGTGGCGCAGCTTGTCCTGCTGCGGCCACCTCCTCGGGCACGGAGCAGCACGGCAGCACCAAGCCTGGACCACGCCGAGCCTCCTGCCTCGGCCTTGCCACGGACCTGCCACGCACCAAGGCTGGAAGATACCCAAAGGTTTCCCCGGCTCCAGGCAGGAGCAGAACGACGCTTTCCTAATTACGCTTCGAGGAGTAGGAAAAGAAAGTCTGACAGAAAAAGCAGCTGATGTCTGTGTGTGTTTAGCCAGGCTACAAAACGTCTTCGTGTGGGCTGAGAAACTCCTCTCTGACTTCAGCTCTGAGGGAGCTTGGGCTTCCTGAGCTCACGTTACCTGCACAGACTTTCACATCTAATATAAAGGATGCGGTAAGACTGCACACTGGTAAGAAATTATAGTTCTCCTGCATCGCCACCTCCCCCCCCCCCAAAAAGTAAAATGCTGGCATTTGCCAGTAACTAAATTTGGCTTCAACACCGCAAATAAACTCTGAGAAACATTTTTTCTTCTGGACCTTAAATAGAAGAATACTCAAAGATGGTCTCGGTTCTTTCCAACTTTCCTTGCTTATGTGAAAAAAAAAAGTATTGATGATGATGTGTGCCTTGGAAAAATGTAGTCAAAAGCATCTCCCAGTGACTGCCAGGGCCGTGCAGATGCATGGAGGAAGGATGCCCCAAAAGCAGAGGTGAGCGGACACCAAGAGCTGCTGAACTCCTTCAAGCTCTCCACATTGCTTCCCCCGCAAAATAAATCCCCAGCAACTATGTGCAATGAAATACAATTTGTTATTTTGCTGTTATATTGAGTATTTTAGAGATGAACTGCTCTTAAATAGACAAAAAAAAAAAAACAAACAAGAAACTGTCTTGAATAGACAATTTCTACTCCAGGATTGTTGCATTTCATAGGAAACAACCATTTTTTTTCCTGTCACCATATATTTATTTTTTTCTGTTCAGCTACCATCACCATTACACGATTTTTGTGTTTAAAATGTAGCCAAGCACTAAAATATTTAGAACTGATCTTCTCTTTGATTCCTGTCCCTTTGTAGATAACTCGGATGTGCACGTCCCAGGATCTCTCTGAGGATGACTGTAAGTGATGTATTTTCCTGATCTCGTGTTTATCCATGTATCACAATAATTTTATTTCAAAACTTATTCGTAATTAACTTCGCTAAGCTTATTCACTGCCACGAGAGACCCAATTCCTTTGTGCACTGAATAAAAGGAGGCGATATGAATTTTTAAGACCTTTGACTTTCTTCTACGCTGTTTTAGGAAGCCTCAGGTTTGCCTGTGGACATCTGCACAATCCTGATGTCCCAGCTTTGCCATCACACGCAGGCAGCCTGGGAACGCAGCGATGTGCTGCCACAGGAGCAGGTGCAGCCGGGTATTTGCCTTTTCTCCCTGTGTGGTACTTGCCATGCCATTATGGTGGGGAACCAGAGCAGTGCTGGTGCTTTGGCAGACAGAGAATCACAGAATATCCCGAGTTGAAAGGCACCCGTAAGGATCATCGAGTCCAACTCCTGTCATCGAGTGACTTCGAGCCGTGCAGCCGAAGCCTTGGTGTGTCCTAGGAAGCGAGGCTCAGCCCGTCCTGCTGGTCCGGTCCTTGTCGCCTTACTTTTTGCTGGTGGCTGGAAGCTGTGGTGCTGCCAGCAGCCAGCAGAGGCCTGCCCAGCTCCCTCCTAACCCAGCTCCCTGCTGGAAGTGCTGCTCTTCAGGGAGCAAGGCTCCCAGGAGCCTGCCCTGCCACGGAGGCTCCCTGAGGCCGCCCGAGCCAGGCTGCGGGAAGGAGCTGCTGTGGTGCCCCTTTCTCCTCGCACCACCACACAGAGCGTGGTGACCCTCTCCCAGCTGCTCAGGGCTGGGATACGGGACAGCCATGTGCCACGGGATTCAGTTTTCACGAGGAGCGGGCAGTGCTACCCAGGGCTTCTTCCACAGCCCGGCAGAAGCTGAGGGCACAGCTGGTGGGTGTGTGGTGTTGGGTGGTGGTGGCGGTGTCGCCCCTGCTGTGGGGCTGCTCTGGAGCCCTCAGCGGGCCGGCTGTGAGGGCCGCGGGCCTCACGCCCACACCTTCTGCCCCAAGGCACCATCCTCCAGCGGCCTCCACCCTGGGAGCCCAGGCTTCAAGCAAGGCAGGGGAGGCTATTCCCGCAGCAGAGATGCGGGCAGCTGCCCCAAAATCTGAATGCACCGTGCCACCAGGAGGCTCCGTTCCCCTGCGGGGCACAGCGGAGGGCTCAGCCCCCGGGCCGCAGCAGCGCCCCGCAGGGCACCCGCCGCGCCCCGGGAGCCGCCTCCGCAGCCGAGCCCCGGGCGCACCGCGTGCGGCTCCGCGCCCAGCAGCCACGGTGGCGGCCCCTCGCCGTGCAGCGGAGCTTGCTCCGCTCCCGTGCCCCTTCTCGGGCGCCCCCCCCCGGGCCTGGAAACGGCGAGTGCCGCCCGGAGGGGCCGAGACCCCCGGCCCGGCCCGGCCCGGCCCGCCCCGCGCGGGCGGCGCCTCAGCGGGGCGGCGCCTGGGCCCGCCTCAGCC
>CM021736.1:35667529-35710523 GCA_011075105.1 Heteronetta atricapilla | reverse complement strand
GCCATGCAGGATGCTGCCGGGCCCCGCAGCCCAGCGGCCGCCGCCCCTGCTGTGGCCCGCGGAGCCCCCCTGGGCCTGGGCGGTGCCGGCCGCCGCGGGGCTGCTCCGGCTCGGCGGGGCGCCCCCGCCGCCGCCTCCTCCTCCTCCGCCGCTGCTGCTGTCCGCGCCGGGCTGGCCCGTTCCCTGCGAGCCGCTGGTGCCGCTGCTGCCCGCCGACCACCGGCACCACCACCACCGCCGGCAGCAGCAGCACCACGCCGCGCTGCTGCCCGGGCAGGTAACGACGGGACGGGCCGGGGCGGTGCGGGGCCGTGCGGGGCCGGGGCAGCCCCGAGCCGGCCGGTGGCGGAGCGCGGCTCCTCCACCAGGAGCCCGGTTGGGCTCCGAGCCGTGCCGGGGAGCTGCCGCTAGAGGTACTCCCAGCCTCAGAGCACCGGGATTTTCCATCGGGCGCACGGACCTGCGGTGTCTTCATCTTTTCTTTCCTTTTATTTTTCTTTATTTTTCTTTTTCACCTCCCTGCGGCTGGCTAAGGGGCTGCGGACCCCCCCCCCGCAGGGCTCGCAGCCGCCCCCTGCACGCGGGACGCCCCCGGGCTGCGCTCCGTGCCCCAGCAGCCCGAAGTTCCCCGCCGTGCCCCGGCTCGGGGCCGCCCCGCCCGGCAGCCCCGGAGCTCTCCGGCCGCCCCTGCCCCGCTGCCGCTGCGTGCCGGGAGCCGCGCTCACGGCTCTGCCTCGCCTCCGTGCAGCCGTCAGTGCCCGTGCCGCGAACGCTCCCAGCTGAGGTTTTGGTTTTGTTCGTGAGATTTTTTTTAGTGCAGGCGGAGAAAAGCCGCGGTTTGGGGGTGACCTGCAGCCCTCCGCCCGGCGCTGCTTTACCGGGGATTGCCAGGG
This sequence comes from Heteronetta atricapilla, assembly GCA_011075105.1. Classification (NCBI taxonomy): domain Eukaryota; kingdom Metazoa; phylum Chordata; class Aves; order Anseriformes; family Anatidae; genus Heteronetta; species Heteronetta atricapilla. Next base: position 35,709,630 of record CM021736.1, on the reverse strand, counting down.
CAGCTCCTAACGTCTGTAACGCATCTCGCTGCCCGTAGAGCGACTACAGAAACGCAAACGTTTTTTGGGCTGAAGAGCTCGGTTCTGAAATGTTGTGTAGTCATCTCCTAGTTAGTTATGAAACCGCGAAAAGCATCGGTTTACTCGGGGTAAAACCCCTTTGTTAACTTCTCTCCCTGCCTTTTTTCCCCCCTCAGTGGATATTTGGAGGTCATTCTCCAGTCATAGGATTTTCACCGTCTTCAGGTGTGGAATTTGTTCCTCTCTTTCCACCTGTGTACACGTCTACGGTTCCTCCTCACGCTGGGAAAAACTGGATAGATAAAAGGCTGCCGAACTGCAAAGTAAGTCCGATGCTCGTATTCTGAAGTATGTTTAATGCTGGCGTGCAGGGACTGTGTGAGCCGGGGAATACTTCGGGTTTTGGAAACTGCATTCGGTTATGCAGTTAGGCATTTGTGCAGCTGTATGCAGGAGGGCAGTGGTTTGGCAGGGAAACCCCCACGGAGAGGGAATGTCGTGGGGGTGATGAGCGGAGGAGGGTACTTCAGTAGCGTTAAATCTTCAGCCTGGTGAAGTTACGCAAAGAATAAAATATCTGTATTGTTTATCCACACTATACTGAGTAAAATGCTTTAACTTCACCACCGGATGAGATTTTGAGAGTTTCCATTTTCCCCTCCTGAGCACTTCCCCCTGTTTCCTCGGGGGGGACATGGGGGTGCAGCGCAGGCAGCGTTGTCGCTGGGAGCGCTGCCAGCCCCGGGGCTGGCGCCAGGCTTTCACTCACGGTCCCAGCCCCTCGCGCTGCCCATCGTTATTTACATCCGCAAATTTAACTAGCTGAATAATTGAAACGAGGCTTTGTGACTGCAAGTTCCCATTTCCTTCCCTCGTCCCTGTCCCTCCAACCTAGAAGATGACTGAGGTCTCTGAATTGCAGACAGACTTGCTCTGGAATAGCTCTGTCTGAGGCACAATTGGCTTCGTTTATTATTTTCTATTTGTGATGCTGCATAAGCTGATTATTCATGTTCAGAGCCAGTTGATTTTCTCATGATCAGCTAAACTCTGTCCACAACGCTTACGGAGCAGCATCAATCTGTTCTTGTAAGTTTGTCCCCAAACTGAGATACTTCCCGTACCATAACAATGAGTTAAAGACTAAAAAAAGATGAGGAATAGAAATGAGAATAAAGTATCTCAAACCTTAATGTTTTTATTTGTGTTGGACAGATATACTTAAATAATGCATTTGCTCTGGATTCAGCATGGATACATCCTGAGGAATCAAGACTCTTCCAGGGAAATGAGAAGCCTCTATTAATGACAAATCAAGTAGCTATGGCTATAGCCAGGCCAGCTACTGCCTCCAGGCCTCTTCCCACAGTGGTGTTGGCACCTCAGCTGATACCAGGTTAGTAAATAATTAAGTATTTACCGCTTTTTATGCAACTCCAGAGAGGCATAAGCCATTTTCTAAAGTAAGGGTTTCATCCCATTCATTTGAAAATCTCTCAATTGATCTGGAACCTTGATGGCAGAGTGCTTTTCATCCCCTAAATTACTTTAAAAGAAAGAAAAGAACATATTAATTATAAAAGATTGCAACAGATTATTCTGTAGCTGGTTGTCTACTTCCAGAAAGATGGGGCAAGCCACCCTCGAGATACTTGGCTTATTTTCAATTAATCAGAAAAAAAAATTACCGATACAGTTTGCGTGTGATTCTTCTATTTGCTGTAAATTGTAAGGATTTGATGTGGTTTGTGTAGACGGTAATCAGCAGAGAAGAGTAACTGATCCATCATCTCATTAGAGCTCAGTTATGCACGGTGATATTTATGAAATAAATGACATTAATCCGCATAACTCGGGTGTGTCACAGCTGCTAATAGGAAAGCTAAGCTTTGTGAAGAGAACGAAGTAAGCTGCCCTAGAAGCTCTAGAGTCTCTGTGACTTACAGCATTAATTCGGAGTAGCAGTTGTCTCACAGAAAGGACTGAGGACTGAAATGCTGCTTGATACTTAAACCGGTAACTTAGGTTCTAAAATTCAGAATCGGGATGTTCTTAAGGGCTTGCTGTCTTGGTTTCTGTCTGGGGTGGTGGCCACTTGGTAGGCAGAGGAGCCCTTCTTCCCTGGGACTTTGCCGTGGGAAGTACTTTGTGTTTCTGAGTCGGTGCAGCACACAGGTTTATTGTATTTTTCCAGTGAGACAGAAGTTCAGTGAGAGTGTGCAGGAAGAGATGACTGTTTGGGTTAATTTGCCAGATTGATTAATTAGCGCGTTGAACAACTCAGATCAGCTCCCTGTTTTGATGTTTCTAGCAGCCCTTTACAGGAAGCTGTGCTCAGTCCTCTCCAGATCCAGGCGCAGCGTAAGGACGCCGTGGGTGAGAACCCATAGCATGAACCCATTCCCACCCGGATGGCGTAGGGAATGTCGGGGCTGTGTGCCCAGACAGGAGGCAGTGCCTGAAGTGCGTTTTTAATGACAAATGCCGTGGTGAGGAAGGAGTTTGGCACAGCTGCACGAATGCATGTCTGGTGGAAGGGTTGGAAGCCTGCAGCGAAAGCCGAGAGTTTGAAATGCATGCTACGCTTACTCTTTATATTTGAAATAAATACGTCGGGTAGCTGATCAGGATTGCTCGCGAGGCAGAGCAGTGGGGTCTTCCCAGCCTAACGGCAAGGTTGGGATCCCGAAGTAGCAAGGAGAAGCTATGTTGTCTGTGAAGATTTCCTTCCTGGTGAACAGTATGTGCACAGCCAGCCGTGTGTTGACAGATCTTCAGAAGGATCAAACTGGTGCTGATCCATTTTCTTCTCATTATTCTCCTGCTGCAAAAGGTTTCTGGTAGAATTACCCTGAATGGTGTCTCTTTTTTCCTGCTGATACAAGGTCTGTCTGCTGTTAACTCCGTCACTGACCTGCCACTGCTTACATTTCAAATTGAACTCGGTGTGCAACCAAGTCGTGTGGTTGCTTATTTTGTCTATTCTCTGGCTCTGCCTTTCCCCTCTTTTTCCATCTGTTTTCACGTTGCCTTCTCTGTTCAGGGCTGCGTCCAGTGCTGTGCTTCTCAGGTGCTCGGCGCTGCAGCCTCACCTTCCTGTCTGCCCCAGTTACATGTAGTCATGCTACACCTAATCCTAGTTGCTGCTTTTACAGGACAGATTTATGACAGAGCCTTTTTCTGCTCGCGTCTCTAAATTTCTCCTCCAACCCTTTTTCCTTCACTGTATGGCAACTTCTTTGACTGTTGCAGCTCCTCTCTAGAGCTCCCTTCAGAATGCTGCTCTTCAGGCTGCGCTGCACGGACAGAGGTTGTTGCTGCTAAAACTCCTGACTCATTCACCTCGGCAGGTTTTACCCTTCGGGCTCCTTCCCCGTGCCACTAGCAGCCTGGCACAGCGCAAGCTCCTGCTCGTCCAGGAGAGTGCTCAGCATCTGCTGCCCTCCTTTTCAGAAAGCTCTCCGTGTTCCCCTTCGAGTGGGAGAGGTGCAGGGGAGGGTGTGAAGACACCCCCCCAGCGAACTTCGTAAATCTTCCCATCCCTCTCTAGATGTTTTTTCTGACCGATGCAATCCATGCATCAGGTGGATGCTAATCAAATAATGTGCTCTGAGGTTTGTGAGCTCCAGAGCTCGTGAAGGCAGATGTGTATGTTTATAACACTGCTGCCGGAATGGGAAGATGTGGTATCAGTGCCTTACAGCCCGATCAGAAGCTGCTTCCAAACATACTTAAAAGTTCCCTAGGAAGTGTTATGGTAGTACTTGAAGTGTTTCCTATATAATCTTTACAGTTAATATGAAGAGTAATAAAAATACCGAGAGCAAATTGCGTAGTTAAGTGGTTTAAACTGAGAAGTTAATAAGCTTTTTGCAGACTACATGGCTGCATTCATTTTGAAAGCCTATCTTACAGGCAGGTTTGCCTTCCACAGTTATCAGTAATGATATAATTGTTTTCTCAGTGTATCAGCAATGTTACGAAGATAAAGGAATGAGGCTTTGGCGTTTGGTGAATGGTTAATGCCCGTAATTTCACAGCTGTGAGTACGAGCTACTAGGAGGTGTTATTTTCTGTAAGAAAAAGAAGCTGCTGTTATTCTCCAGTACATTACAAAACATGAATTTATGTACTTACAATTCTGTGCATCTAAAGTGAATAATGACACTTTATTTTCCCACCTAGAAGTGATAGCTGGTTTTATGTCTGTTGGACTCATTATTGTAAGCGAGGAAGGCAGTGTCGAGGTATTTTTGCAGAGAAGGGATTAATGCTTCTGTCGCCTGCGCTGTGCTGTCTGCCACGTGGATGGAGCCGCGGCCGGTTCGGACCCAGTCAGATATGTCTGTGTTAGCTGTGCTGTCTGGCCTTCCTCTGCTGAAGGAGCTTCCTGGAAGCTTCCCTCAAAGCACCAGGAATTAGCTGTCCTGGGTAGTTAATTTATTTGGAACGAGGTCTCTGCTTTGCACGGGAGCGTTTGGGTTCCAGCACTGAGCTTCCTGTGGGGAGCAGCATCGCCAGGCACGGCTCTGCCTGGGGACAGGGTTACAGAGGTACACGTTGCCTTCCTGCTGCCTTCTGCGTCCCTGCGTGGCTGGTGGCCTATGGAGGGAGCCTTGGTTCCACCGTTCAGGTGAAAGCTGTAGCCCTCTGGTCCTTGATGTTCGCTGCTTTCCTGTTACTGATGGCAATAAAGCTGCTTTCAACAAGCGTTTCTGCAGCTTGGCGCTTCTGGCTTTGCGGAGCGTTGCTGACGGCAGTTCCCTGTTAAGCCACGTGTTCCTACTGGTGCATGGAAGCAGGTTTTCATGGGAAAACCTAGAGAACAGGCCTTTCATCTAGCCTTCTGCAAGGGAAGGTTCAGGAGGTACAGGTGGAAGTCTCTTATCTCTGTAGGAGAAGTGCTTTACAAACCGTGGGAGGGAGAGCGGCGAGCAGAGCCCGCCTGGGCAAACACCGAAGCTGGTCCCACCTCTACTCGTGTGCACCAGCGGCTGGCACGTGGAGGGGGAGAGCAAGAGGCATGCTGGCTGAGGACAGCAGAAATCCATTGATTTTGGTACATCAAAGTGATGGGTTTCAGCCTGTGGCCCTTGAAATCAGTGTATGATTTCTGCTCGTTGAAGGGTGACTGTGAAATGTGAGGTTTGTGGCTCGGTGCCTCCTGTAACCGTGGGCACGGCCCCACATCGCATGGGCTCTGAAGCTTGTAGGGACTGAAAGCTTCCTGGCTCTACAGCAAGGCCACTGCAGCGCAGTGTCTTGTGCTATACCTGACAGCACAACGGTAATGTAACCTGTAAATCTCCTTCCTGAAGGCTGTAATGCTGTGTAGCTTTGAGCAGAGCACCTGTGGACAGCCTCAGGAATTGTGCAGGGAGATGCTGCAGAGGGACCTGAGGACCTGACCCAAGTCCTGTCCGCAGCCGGTGCTGAGAGGGCCCAGAACTGAAGATCGCTTCCATTAGCGCTGCTGATGGCTGATTGAATAAAGGCCCTCAAGCTTTTCTAGGGGCGAGTACCATGGACAGTGGCTCAACCCAACAGTCTGGGGACTTGGGAGCCTTGCAAGAGTGGTGTCTGCAGGAGCTTCAGTGTACGTGGAGCCTGGATGCTGCCTTCTGCACGTCCTGCTCAGAGCTGAGTAAACTCAGGTGCTTCATCTGTTTTTGTTTTGAAACATTTGGCGGTCCTCAAATGGATTTTTGTTTTTTAAACATATTTCAACATAAATTGCATTTTCTTACTGGTCTTGTGTTGTACTGGCCCTGGTACTTGCCCAGAGAAGCTGTGGCTGCCCCATCCCTGGAGGTGTTCAGGTTGGATGAGGCCCTGACCTAGTGGATGATGTCCCTGCCCATGGCGATCTTTGGGTCCCTTCTGACCCAAGCCATTCCACGATGCCATGCACTTCTGCGGGAGCAGCCGCTAAGTTGTATGCGGAACAATACGTTACGGAGAGTGTGCTGTGTTCGTGGAGGTCTCCTGCGGGGAGCCTTGTCGGTCAGAGCACTAAGTGCTGTGAGCGGGTACTGGGGAAGTGAAAGCCTTTTAATTGCTTTGATCTTTAACAAAATGCTCTCAGTATTTTTTTCATTGGGGTCAATCTAGCCTGGAATGAAGACTTTGTGTTGGTGTCCTTGATGGAAGATAGATGGAAGATAGTCTTCTTAAAGCAGATTTTTTTATGGAAAGATTTTTCAACAGAAGATGTTTTCCATTCCACTAAGTCAAAGTTTCTTTCCTTCCTCTACGCTTCAGCAGGGTCTCTTTGCTCAAAAACAATCACTTTGCTCTTTCATCCATTGATAGTGAAATCACAAATATCAGGAAGATGAGTTCATTTATAACTTCACAAAATTAGTTTAGCATTACTGATCCTACGCGGATTAGAATTATTTGATCCTTCCCATAGTGTTCATTTTTTTTCTTTCAGTCCCACTAACCTTTGCAGAACTGAGCCAATGCTTTTCATAGCAAGTATCTGTGTTAGAATTTGTGTACGTATACAGATAGATAATTTCAGTTTAAATTGAAGACAAATCTATAAAGGAAGGCGATTTCAAAGGGAAATTGACCAAATTTTTATATACAAAGAAAAGTTGTATGGTTTTGAACAAATTTGAAATACACGACACAAAAGAGCTCTGACCTTCTCTGGTTTCTAAACCAGGCTGAATTTGAGACTTTTAATGCCAGGAATCCTGTACAAAGCCTGCAAGCTGGGAGAGACTTACCTTGCTATTCTTCTCATGCTTCCGCGTTGGCAAAGGCACAAAAAGAAAATGTCTATTTTGAGTAGTCTGTGAAAAGCTGGACACTGATGGGACACGGCATGCCTCTGGATGCTCTTTTCATCTCATCTCTGGTACTGGAGAGGGGAGAGTTGGCCAGAGAGGGGAGCTGGGGCTGAGCCCACAGCAGAACGTGTTGGGGTTCAGATGTAATGGCTGGGAAAGAGGAGACCCCAGCTGCAAAAGCCAGACTCAGTTAGACCTGGAGCCTGGAAGAGCTGAAACGTCACGAAGGCCCGCTCTGTGAAACGGTCAGGCCCTGCGGAGAGGAGCACTGAAGTCCTTGGGAATGCTTGACTTCAGTTGCAGCCTTTGTGACGTTTTTGTTTTGTTTATTGAATTTGTGCTTTTTGTTGCTCTTTGTGTTATCTGCCCAAACCAAGCACAAACCTTAGCCCCAGTAAGGTCGGTTTTCACTTCAGTAAATAAGGCTACATGCAGTATGTTTGTGGCAAAAGCTTGTAGTTCTGACCTGTTTGTCATGTTTTCCTATCTGGTCCCAAGACCCCATTACGCAGAAATTGATCTCTTGGGGATTTGCAGAGGCTGTTAGTGTTTGTGAGGAGCCAGGTATTTTTACTACATGTGGGCATAAAAGTGAGCCATTAGTGGTGCTGTTACTGGCAGACGTGTGCAATACCAGGTATCACACATAAAAGGCTGTTTTTTTTCTTCCCTCTTGGCTTCAGAAGATAGGGAAATCAATATGTTTTCCTTTGTATTGGGATAAATATGCTATTTAAGTCAACCCATTGCTTCGTGCTATTGATTGATAAGTACTGCTTCAAGCTGCTCAGCACCTGAAATTTCGAACCATGTGCAGTTCAGGTAGCAGGGCCAGCAGCTTCTCCATAATCTGAATTCTGCAAGAATAAATACTGGTATTATAAATTTATGTGCTGTAGGCCTTCCAAGTATTTGTGCTTGATAAAAAGACTGAGTTACTTGCAAGAAGCATCTGTAGTTTCTGTTAAAACCACAGCTGGCATCAAACCCAGCCACACAGTGCAATGCTACACAAGAACGTGGTGGGAGCGCGGTGCCAGGCGGCTCCTGGGCACTGGTGGGGGGCAGGAGAGCACCCCATAGGCTGCTGTGCTTGTAAGCTGTTGTCTGGTGATTCTTGGATTGTGGCAGGAAGGGGTTCACCAAGAAGCAAGCGTGTCTCCGTCTTCGGGTCTCAAACCCATTAGCTCTGAGGCGCACCTCACTGGTGTATTTGGAGTGCTGGCCCAGTAGGCCTCCCAGAAGGCCTGGAGTGAGTGATACACCAGGCCAGATGCTCAAACAGCATGATGTAGGTTCAGTTTAACACTTCCCATTTACTTTCCCATTTGTAAATGCTCACATTGGGTTTTCTGTTGGGGCAGGTTCCCTGCTCGGTGTTCTTCGCCAAGGCTTGCGGCCTTCCTGCTGGCCAGCCCTCGTGCAGCGGCTCAGCATCGCTGTGACAGTCCGGCCTGCAGGCCTGGGAGCAGGGGGGCGGGCAGAACTGACGGAAACAGGTTCAAAAAACAGTGTTTTATTGGTTTTGGTAGGTATACCATACTTGAGTGGGTAGTTTGTATGTGTCCTCCTTAGAGCTAAACTGACTCCTGTGGGAAGTACGGGACTGGAATGACATCCTAGTCCGCCAAAGTGCATTGGTCCTGTTGACTCCGTGGTACCAGAAAATATCTTCACCATGGCAGAGACAGAGTGGACCAAGAAAGGACAATATCCAGTGTTTGATCCCAATGGTTTGTAGTAAGAACCCTTTTAATCTTACTGATGAATAAAACAGTAAGAGTAATTTATCTTCCCAGTTGCTATCAATTTAAAGGTCTGAGTACATTCCTTAAATGTACTGGTCAGTGTATTTACGTGTACCTAGAGGTAGGATAAGTATCTGTATTTATTAAGATGATACTCGTGTTCAAACTTAACATTTTTATGATCAGCGTCCTTTCAATGCTGACTATTGCTTTTATATCTAACCAATGATTTTTATCAGCAGATGATCCAAGGTGTAGGGTTTTCAGAAGCGCCGAGGTGGCAGCTGGTGGTTGAAGCAGCGTTGAGATGTTTTCTCCTGGCACCCTGCGGTGGCTGGGCAGCCATCTGCAGGGCGGTTGTGCTGTGGGCACAGCTCCGGGAGAGGGGCTGCTTCTGGGTTTCTTGAGTAAATCGTCAGGTTTGTCCTGTTGTGTCAGCTTAGCTCATGTTTTACCTTGCCTTGCGTTGCTGGCCAGGGCAGTGTCTGACACCACTGCTGTCGGTCCACGGAAGGTGGCTGGGAGGCAGTGCTGTAAGGTGCCAGGGCCCGGAGCAGCTGGCGAGGTGAGTGCTGTGCCCCTGCCTGGAGCAGCAGAGCCCCGGCTGGGGATGAGGTCTGAGGCAGAAGCCGAGTGTCCCTGTGTACCTTTCCTTATCCTGTTCCCCCTGTTCTGGGGCTTGGCCTCCAGGAAGGAGGAATGGACAGCGACAGCCAGTTTAACTCATTTGAACTATGTTCTTTTTTTCCATATCAAAAGACAGTCGTTGTCAGTTTTAATACCAATAATAGTCTAACAAGTTTATTAAAGAGCTGTCATCTCAGACTTCATTATCTCTTTTTTTTCCTTAAAGACCCTACAGATGAAGGGAAAGGGAATAAGGGATAGTAAACAATAATTCACACTTGAAATGCTTTGTTCTTTCTTCTGGAGTTGTTTTTTCACACGTCTTCAGAGGAAGTGCTAAGTGTTTTATGACAGCTGTTGCACGAAGCTAAGTGTCCCATGCACCCCCTGAACCCTGTGGGTCGGGGGCACCCGTCTCCCCGCGCTGCTCTGCTAAGGCCAATGCCGGGGTTTGGAGCTCCACACCAGCACTTCATCCCTGCTCCCTACCTGGCTGCCAGCAAGAGCTCATCAGGGAGCTTTTTGTGACAGCTGTAGTGCTTGTCAAAACTTATTGACTCCAGGCTGGAGCGGTAAGTGGCAACCCTACGCTGCAGAATAGGTCCCCAGCCAGTGGACTAGGCCTGAGGATTCATCTGGTTGTGTTGTATTGTTGTGCAAAACCCCCCCTTCTAGTCTGCAGCTGGTTTAGGCAGCTTCAGCTGGGATCCAGTGAGCATTTCTGAAGTGTCTTTGTAAGCACAAAAGATAGACTTCTGAATTTTTTTAGGTAGTAGCCGGGATTGTGCCTACGTAGATGCAGAAAACTCAGTAACAGGTGGACTGTGCAGTGTACTGGTACCCAGGGAACCGTGGGGTGCCTGTGGCCAGGGCGGGCAGGAGGGAAAGTACCTTGAGCCTCAAAAGAAATGGGTAAAGGCAGTCAGGGTATTTAGTGGTGGTTAGTTTTATGAGTAAAGTAAAAAATACATTTGGTTTAAAATGAAGTTGAAATGGTGTATGTCGCTCTGTGGGTGAGGATTGAGCTTGGTGTTACTAACTTCACTGACGCTCAGGTGAAAGTATTTAACCAACCTATATTTAGTTGGTATTTAATTTCATACAACTTTTGTAACACACGTCTGTTGGACAGCCTTCAAAATATTTATTACTTTAAATGTACATGGAAAGTATTAAAATCCCTTAGGATGCTACTCAATACTTGGCATTTTTTCTACTAGTATTGAGTCCTCATGTTCTTCTCATAAACTCCCAAAGATCATTTGCATAGGGTTAAAATTTTTGGTGATTGGAAAGTTTTGATACCATTTGGTGGTGTGTGGTTCTGTGTGTTTGGCATCCACATATGTGGATAGAGATACTCCAGCACATTGACGTGGAACTCCAGTTGTGTCAGAATTGTCTTTGAGTTCTTTCAGGTGGAAAAGAAGAGGCAGCAAGGTCAGTGTTTGAGTTAGTGTCCAGTTGTCCTCGCCAGCAGGAGGTCCTCCTAAAGCCCCAGAGCTCTTACAGAGCCTTTGTTGGGCACTTGCAGTAGGTAATGGATTGAAAGGGGGAGGAAAAAAAAGGCATTTGAGTGGGTTTTTAAGAGAAAATGAAATATATTTGTGTATTTTTCTTTCCTCAATGACAGCCAAAAAGTTCAAAAAGGTCTTTAACCTGTTTGATTTTTTTCCTCCTCTTACATTTCTTTAATTTAGGCCTTTGGGGAGATGCACGTGTTTTTTGGGTAAAGATGTTCTCCTGTAGGCAGAACTGAAGAAACAGACTGAAGGACTAAATAGCCAAGTGTAATTCCAAATGTATTAAATTACACGTACAGTAAATCTGCACAACACGCATATATATATATGTGTGTTTTTTGTAAAAGAGAAGGTCTTGAATGACATTACCCTTTTTTAAATTGCCCTGTTACGTCGCCTCCGCTGCGTTTCACCACCTTTGCTTAATTGTCCCTGAATAATCTCTTCACTGCTTCTTCAGCTGCTCTCCGCTCTTCAGTAGTGTCACGGAAAAGTCTGGGGTGTCTCCCCTAATCTGCTTGCTGGAGGGGAGCAGAGGTGGCAGTCTGGGGAAGAAGAGCGAAGTGGGTGGCAGTGTTACCGTACTGCCCCCAGTGCAGCACGCCTTGGCAAAAACAGATCTGGAGAAGCAACCGTTGCTATTTTTTTTTCCCCCTCAAGCGTATATTGGTGATAGTATTTTCCCACTCCTTGCAAAGCTTTTGACTCTTGAAATTCAAGTAAATGAAGTCATTAAGTGGGATTCTAAGAAACCCTTCCCAGAACTTTTTGGAAATGCTTCATCAAAATCGGGTTTCTGAGAAGAGCTGCTTCTCTCCAGCTATGCCGAATGTGGAAGAAAATCCCGAACTCTGAAGTCGGGTCCTGGGCCAGGCTCCAACAGGAGTTTGCTTGGAAATCATATTTTATCTTTGAGCCTGATAAATTGCTGAGATGGGTTGCTCGGTTGACTGCAAAGGAATGGATGGGCTTGATGACCCCCAGGCACCCTGCTGGTGATACGCTCTCAAGTATTAACAATTACAGGGGTAGTCCTTGCTTGATGGAATTATTTAGTAGGAGAGAGGGAGAGAGAACCTCATCAAAGGCAGGGAAATCACCCAAACTTCTCTTTCGGCTGAGTCATGAAACTTTAATAACGGAATCGATGAAACTTTAATAAGGAAGCCCTGCTAACTCTACGGCTTCAAGAGTTTTACTCGCCTGTGCTCGTAGCAGACTTCGGCTGTCCAAGCGGCGGAGACTTCGGTTATTTTGCTGCTTTCCTGGGCTCTTTGGGGGATTTGCATCTTCTCCAAGATGAGGATCAACTGAGAAGTAAACAACCTTTCTGCTTGTGCACCCTGTAGGAAGCCAGTAGGAAAGTAATTTTTCAATGCAACATTAATTTTCATAAGAGTTGCAGAAGACGTTTTGTTGATTTCTTTCTTCCCACCTGAGGGCTGTTGGAATTAGCAGCGAGCGTGATTTCTTGGGGGCGAGGTGTTTAACCTAGCCAAAGAGCTGTGTTAGTTCTCACGTGAATAAACGTGAAATCTGGTAAAATGGCTGGAGCACTTGGACACTGCTATTTTCGGTATTTCCATTGCGACTTTGGCAGAATAATCTATTCTTCATCTATCAGTGGTTGAACGATTAAAGCTTTAATATTGTCTGTTAGTGTTTGTTTTTGCCTGCATGCCTGTCGTGTTAGTGTGTGTGCAGGTATTTTAAATGGGTTCTGCTTGGAATTGACAAATGCAGCAGCGATAATGGAATTTTTCTGTGGTGCTTGCTGGAAACATTGACTTCTGCTTTGCTAAGAGAGCTTGTTTTGTTGGCAGTAATTATTACAAAGAGTTAGAAGCAAAGCTGCCAAAAGTTAGCACAATAGATAACCTCCAGAGCCCCAATTAGCTCTAACGAAACATATTCCTTCCCAAACACTGACCCACCTTTCTCCCCCAGTGCCAGCTGAGAGCACAACAGCACTTGGCAGCTGAAATGCAAAAAGTTTCAGGCGTGTGAATGCAGGGAAGGATCTAGACCCCTGGGTGAGGTCGCAGGGCTTCAGAGGGGGGCTGTGGCTGTGCGGGGGCTTGCTGGGGGTCCGCCAACCCCGCTGACCGTGGCGGCACCCCCGGCCCGAGGCACGATGCCGAGCTGCCTTCGCACCTTGTGACGTGTCCTGGGCCCGTGCCTGGCGGGCAGCGGGTGCTCCGGGGCCAGGCGGAGGAACCAAAAATCCGGGAAATGCAGGAGATGCCTGCTGAGATGTCTGAGCAAACAGTGATTTTTTGCAGAGCTACAGTTGGCTCTTAGCGCCTGAAGGATTTCCACATGAACTGCAAACATTTGCTAAATAACATGATAAGCTAATGATTGCTTAATTTTTGAATACATAGCTCAGTATAGAGGGAGGAACAGCTGGTGTTTGTCAAATTAGTTTTTTTCCTTAAGACTTTTTACTACTCATTTTCTTGTTTATTTAGCATCCTTAGACAAGATTGAGCTCTAAAGGTTACAGGCCCTTCAGCTTGTTAGGCTTCAAGGTAAATCTTACGCAGTCAAAAGCGAACTGGAGCCTACGTTTGGTGGACAGCCCCAGAGTTCCTCTGTAAGATAATCGGAGTTTGCTGCATGGCACGTTTTCAAGGTGTTACTATTAAATAAAACCTGCAAAACTCGGGTATTTGCTGGCATCTAACGGGACAACAGTCCAGTGGGTAGCACTGACCGTGGATGTTGAATGTACCAGGTAACACAAAGGTTCAGGTTTGGAATCAGACGGCTTATACCTAGGAAAAGTCGGAATAGTTGCCAAGCCATGGCAGATGGAGTAAATACTGGTCAATACATTCAACCTGTTGACTTCATTTATTATTGATTTTTTCATTTAAATTTAATAACGGCACAGCTTATGTATCACCCAATATTACTCTGCTCTGTCCCTCCAGGTTATAGCGGTGTGTTCACGTGCGTGGGGTTTAAATGTCTGAGGATGCACTAAGCACGGGCGCAGAGTTGCAGAATAATGGCAGTGAGGTGGGCGAGGGCTCCGGGGCCTGTGATGCTGCACGAGCCCCGTGGCCTTGGACGAGGCATTGTATAAAATACAGCTTGCATTTAAACGTGCCATTGCGTGTGCTTTTTGCAGAAAACTCAAAGGCTTCAAAAGTGGTGTTTGAAGTATTTTCAACGCCTGGCATCTGATGAAGGTGGACTCGCCTAGTGGAAGCTGGGGGAGAATGTTCCATGTAGCTGTGCCAATGTGTGCTAAAACTCAAAATGCTGAAAACATTCTGACGTAAATCCACTGGTTTCCAGCTAAAAATAAAATGTCACATCTCGTTCTTCCACAGGTGGTTGCCAGAATAGCCTTAAACCGGTCAGCAGCAATCAAACCCTCGCGCTGGCCGCAGCAGCCACTGCGGCGATGATGTCGGTGGAGGCTGAAGCCCCTCAAGGACCTTCGCCCCCGAGCATCCAACCCTGCCACGTGCTGACCTTCTCACCTATCAAAATTCCACTGTTGACTTCGCCTTTTCCAGGTAAGGCTGCTCCTGGTGGCTTTAAGAAGCAGCTTAATGTACTTTGCAATGGACAGAGCCTTCTCTGAGTCTTGTCAGTGTGCTCTGGGACATATTTGGTGGATACAGGTGTTTTTCTGGAATTAGAGTTGTTGTTTCTGGTACTGCTTAGAGGTGCTTTCTGGAAGTGTGTTAAAAGTGAATTCAGAACTCCGTATGTGTTAGTTCTTAGATACGCTGTGACATTTTGGGTACTGCGGGAGCTGAGGTCCATCCTCTGTCACATCAGTGCCTTCTGTAAGAAAACGTGGCCCTAATGGCACCCAGCCTTTGCTGCAGATCCTCAGGTTGTGGTGCTGGCAGTTGGAAGGTGTCTGCTAGAAACAGAATCCCAGCATATCCCAGGTTAAAGCGACCCCCTGGGGCCGTCAAGTCCAACTCCTGGCTCCATGCAGGCCCACCCAGAAACCAAACCCTCCTCCTGAGAGCGTTGTCCTAACTCTTCGTGTACTGTGGCAGCTCTGTGCTGTGCCCACGTCCCTGGGAGCCTGTCCCAGTGCCCGACCACCTCTGGGTGCAGAACCTTTCCCTAACCCCCAGCCTGACCCTCCCCTGTCCCAGCCCCATGCCGTCCCCTCGGGTCCTGTCGCTGTCCCCAGGGAGCAGAGCTCAGCGCCTGCCCCTCCGCTCCCCGTGAGGGAGCTGCAGGCCGCCAGGAGCTGTAGATGTACAATAATATTTAAGGCAAGTAGGTGGCTTGGCTGTCTATAAAGCATACGGGAGGGTTGGAGCCATGGTTTTCTACTTTTCATGAAAGGTTTGGATGTGCTGCTTTCGGGAAAAGCTCCTGTTTTCTTAGCGTGACATCAGGTAACAACTTCCTGGGTGTGATACCTTGGGGGATACTGTGGCATCCATAGCTCTATGGAAATCTGTCTGGTTTAAGTCTTTGGGATAATGTTTGAAACTATTTGTGCTTTGAAAGCTTAAGTATGCATTTTTTGAAATACAGTACACCCATGAAATTTAAAATTTTATTTTTGGTGCATTTTGCAGCTTTTTGATACTTGGAGTGTAACGCGGCAAAATACAGCGAGGTTAAGATTTGCGGAAAGTTGGCAGTTAGGATATTAGCTGCTCAGATGAAACCTTCGTATGAAAAACGTGTCTCAGTAGTTATTGTTCCTGTTGAGCAGTCATTAGAGCCACTCAGATAAATGACTGCCGAGGAAGTACGGCGGGGTGTTTATCCTCAGGGAGTCTGAGGAGCAAACGTTCCCGTGGGAATAACGCCTTTCAGACTCGAAGGCAGCGCTGTGCTCTCATCGGAATATCGTCCTGCTTTGACTGGCCCGAAGGGGGGTTCTCTGCCAGCTGGTGTCGACAGGGACAAGGAATATGGGGGAATATGGGGTGGCTGTCCGGGAGCTGCCGCTGCTGGGTCTGGCTGGGCACTGACCGCTGCCTGCTGAGCAACTGCGCTGTGCATCCCTTGTTTTGGGTGGATGTCACGCATCTATTTCTCTTCCTTTTCTGTCCCATTTAAGCGTCCGTATCCCAGCCCCTGAGGTGTGCCTGTTCTCTGGTTCCCCCCCCAGCTCTGTGTGGTGCCGGGCTGCCTCCAGGATAAACCACAGCAGCCCTTTGAGTTGCCGTGGGTTGGGATAGCAGCAGAGCTGAGCAGCCCTTAATACCCGTGGGCTGTTCAGAGCAGCACGCTGCTGTTGCTGTGCCTCCTGCGTGTCTCCAGGGTTCTGGATGGTTACACGGTTATTGAGGAACACCTCCCACAGGCCTGCCCCGAGGCAGGACAGCAGCGGGTGCGAGGTGTGTGGGGGGCGTGGGCAGGCATTTATCGGGGTTGTCACCTCGGTGGCTTTGGAATTCAGCCCTGAACAAACGCAGAACCCTAAAACTGTGCTAGGATGTTTCAGAAAGGTACGCCCTGGTCTTGGCAGGGCTGCGCTGTGCTGGGGTCTGGCCGTGCCCGTCAGGCGTTCTCGGTGCTGTTCGGCTCCGTCAAGAGGAAGCAAATGCCTCTGGGCCTGGATCTCAGGTTCAGGCCCCGCAGCTGAACCGCAGCCAGCCCGTGCTGGTGTCACTCACCCCTGTGTCCAGGGAGAAGCCGTGGCTGCGAAAGCCTTTCGCTTAGGAAAGGAAGAAGCTTGACTGAGAGAGGGGGAAGGAGGAAGAAGAGGATGAAGCAGGCTACTCCGAAGCAGGCCCGTTGTGGCAGCGGGAGGAGGAAGAGGCAGATCTCGTGAACAAGGCAGCACCTGCCCGAATCCTGTCCCCGGGTGAGCTGCAGGATACGCAGGAAGGTTTCAGCCCTCACCCAGGGCAGCACGCTGTCACCTGGCCGCTCCAGCGCCGCGTAGCGGGGCCAGTGGCTGGGCCTGGGGACAGGGACGGCAGGCGGCTGGGGTCCCTCGCTAGGGCAGGGGGTTGGCGGAGTTGGTGGCACTTCCACGGAGCGTTGTGTGACCCACAGAGATTATTTTGCCTCTTTTAAGCAAGCATCTGGGAGGAGAATCCAGAGGGGAAGAAAATCGTTCTTCTTCCATACTGAGAAACAAATGTAGGTGCCAGCTGTGTTCTGGCTTGACTTGAGATGCTCAGGCGCTCTCGGAAGAAGCGGTCGCAGAACTTCTGATTTACTGCTGCAGCAGCGAGCCCTGCGTGAATGGCGTGATGGAATATTGTATATTAATAGCAGGGAGCTGTGGCGTCCGGTGACTGGCTCAGCTCTGCCATGATAAACGTGTCAGGCCACGATAATTGTTGCTTTCCTTTCGAATGAGTGTGTGATAGGCTATCAGCTACCATGCTTGGAGAGCCTGAGCAATCCTTCTGTTATCAATCTTGCGCAGTAAACCACACGCTTCTGGGGGTTTTCTCCTACAGAATATATAGCAGCTTTTTAGGAAAGAAAGCTTGGAAATGCCCAGTACATACAAAATAAACTGCAGATTCAGCTAAGCATTTTTCTCTATTAATCATCCTCTCTGGAGGGATGGCTATTTCCTTTGCAAAGGCTCACATAAAACACTTCTATGAAATTCCTTTTTATTGTGCTCGCAGTAGAGAGGACTCTGAGGTGTTCGTTTTAAATTATCTTTGTCAACATGAGCTTGATGAAAAGCTTCCCGAACTCGGGCCGAGTTCGGCGCGTCGTGGGCCAGGCGGCAGCACGAGGGATTGCCGTCGGGCCTCGGGACGGCTCCGAGGATGGGGCAGTGTGGGCTGGCAGAGCCACCCGATGACATAAATGCGTGTGTGTGTGTTCCGAAGCGCTAATGAACAAGCGAGAAGGCAGAAAGACGTGCTGCCTACAGCTCTGCAGACACGTTACAGGTGAGATCTGCTGCTGCTCCGCTCCCTGAAACACCCAGCAGGCGAGGTGGTGCCGGTGGGTTTGACTGAGAGGACACAAATGGTCAGCGGGTCAGCGGCAGCAAACAAATGTCTCCGCTGCCGTGTGAGCTAAGGACCAGGAAAGCCTCAAGAAAGAGTGATTTAATTTACAGGTAATCCCAAGCGCGTAGCATACTTTGTACCCCTGTCTGCCTCTCAGTTCAGAACAGCGGCGTGCTGACGTTTATTGGGGATGACTTACGGTTCTCCCAGAAAAATAAATCTTTGAGAGCACGTAATCTGCAGCCCCCGGGGCAGCTGCGTTTTTCTTGTTTCATGTATGATTTATAAAGTACCGTGCTAATTAACGAACTTCCCATGTTCTCCTTGTCTAAAGTTTGCGAGGCGATGCTCTCGCGGTATGAACGAACTGGAGGAACGAAGCAGATTAAATTAGCTCCACGTTAAGTGTGCGCGTGTCTTGGTGTCCGAGGCTGAGCTTGCTTATCCGCCGTTAATTGACGATTGCGGGGATCGGCGTTACGCCACCGCGTGTGCTGCGGTATCGCGAGTCACAGCAGCGTGCCCGATCAACGCGCCTGTAACTGACTCAATAGCTGTTTCTAGCAGGTTTTGTAATGTGGTTCCCTGCGGCGGTGGGGCTGAGCTGTGCTGCTCTCGGCCGGCCCCCAGGTGAGGGTCAGTAACGGGGTGCTGGGGGTCCCGCTCCTGCTGCGGCCTCCCAGCGGAGGGCTCTTGGAGCTGCTTGGGAGCACGGTGCTGCGTCCTGCGAGGGCTGCCAGTGCTGCTTCTGGCACTTCTCACCTGGGTGGTCCTCTCTCCTTTTTTAAAAAAAACTAACTGTAATTCATACGTATGGTGTGGAGGTACCTTGGGCAAGTCACAGAGCTTTGTCCCAGGCAGGGGCTCGGTAGGTTTCTCAGAATCACAGAATTTCTAGGTTGGAAGAGACCTCAAGATCATCGAGTCCAACCTCTGACCTAACCCTAACAGTCCCCACTAAACCATATCCCTAAGCTCTACATCTAAACATCTTTCAAAGACCTCCAGGGATGGTGACTCCACCACTTCCCTGGGCAGCCCATTCCAATGTCTAACACCCCTTTCGGTAAAGAACTTCTTCCTAACATCCAACCTAAAACTCCCCTGTTTCTGTGGCAATGTGATTCCCAAAATTTTTGCAGATGAAAACTGATGTTCGTCAGACTCAGTTTCCAGTTTTTCTCCTCTTCGGCCATCCCCGTCTTAGAACTGCTGATCTCAATCCGATGCAGAGCAGCCCTGCGGCCCCTTGGGGCCGGTCCCGTCTCCCACACGCTCAGCCCCAGCCTGCCCCCGGCAGCCCCTCGGGCGTCTCGGCTGGGGCAGGGCTCCTGGTTTGAGGCTGGGAAGAAGAAACAGCCCCTGGAAGGTACCGCACAGCTCTGTGGAGGATGCCGGTAAGATAGTGACTTCGCTGCCTCTAACGAGGAACATCCGGAAGGTGGTGCCTAGACTGGCTCCTGAAAGCAGCTGAAGCTGTAATTATTCGGGGCTCCTGTAGTGATAAAACTACTGCTTTGCTTCCTTTATGCTTGAAGCCTCTTTGAGAGGGAACAGCAGAACCCGCTGGAGGCCGATGTCCCGCCTTAGGTTTGGAGTCAGGTCCCCAGCTGATCGCTGGTGCTGCCGGGGTGGCCCTGGCTCAGCCGAGCCCCTTGCTGTTTGCTTCTCCTCCAGATGCCCGCGGTTCCAGTGCAGCAGGGGCGTCTGGGCTGTCTTTGTGGGTTGGTTTGATGGGATAAAACTCGGGTAGCCGGGGATGGAGCCCCTCGGTAGCGTGGTGTGGTGAGAAGTGTCTGGGCGCGGTGCTTTGTGAGCTGCTCGGGTCCGCTGGGCACAGGGGAAGCGGGTTAAGATCAAGCAGCTAAGATTGAGAAAGGTCCAGAAATGCAATCGCAGCTCAGTTTTAGGTTTTTGCTTCCTTCTTTCCTTTTTCATCTGTTGGTGGTTCTGCTCCTCCAGGTGCCAGGCCAAATGTTTCATTTAATGTCATCCTTGCTGTTGGCTTGGGTCTTGTGCCAGAGCTGGTATAAAGACAACCAGGAGCGTGTGGAGATGCGGCACAGATCGCTGTGTGGCTTATCCTCGTGCTTGTTTGCTCTGCTCTGCCGCTGAAGAGAGAACTTAATTTTCCAGCAGTATCAAGCCAAGCCTTTGAAGGGGACTCTCTTAAAACAAAAATCCACCAGCAGCAACCCCAAACCCGATAAACTTCCAGATTTCAAGTTACGTATCCTTCAGGTGCAGGATATCTGGCGATCTCCAATGCCTTTTTCATGGCTACGGTATTAGGAGCTGGGCTATTTGTTTTTTCACGTACAATTTCTTAATTATTCAAATGGGAAAGGTAAGGTAGGAGTGTGTGGTTATGGACTCTCTAAATTAGCAGCGAGTACAAATATTAAAAAGGCACCATCTGCCATAGAAGCCATTTGCCACCTGTTCTCTTCCTTTCAGAATTATTTAATGGTTTAAATTTAATGTTGTACCCTGCCACAGAACAGCTGGGAAGTGACTAAGTATTTTTCCTATCAGTAACTTAACGGCCAAGCGTCATTACATGTTCAAAACACCTCTTAGTGCCAGGGTTTTTCTACATGCTCTTTCATGTGTCTGTCAGCTTGCTTCATTAGCAAATTCTGCTGATACAAAACACACTTTCATAACAACAATTACTCAGTTATTTTAATGGTGTTTTTGGGGGAAAACCAGCTTCTCTTCCCGGCAGAGGGAGGCGCTGGCTGTGCAGAGCGCTGCGGTCCTGGCGGGGAGAGGCGGTGTGGTTACGGCTGAGCCGTCCTCGTGTCCTGCTGCCTCCTCCTCAGAGAGACTGAATGCGGGGGGCTAGGTGATGCCTGGCTGTAACAATTACTTTATCTGGGTGCTAATTAAGGGTAAGGCTCGCCCTCCGGTGCCTTGAAGCTACCCCGAGCCTCTGGTGGGCGAGCAGAGCCACGTGGCCGTGCCTGGCCCAGAGAGCTGAGCTGGTGTTGGACCGCAGCGGTCGGTGTTCCGCTGCGTGGGGGCTTTATCCAGCCCCTGTTACAACTACAAAATCATGAATTAAAAAAAGAAAACAATAGTTGTATGTCTGGCATTCGGTTGGCTTCGCTGGGCTCTGCTGCTCTGGGTGCTCTCTGTGGGGCTTTGGTGGTGGCTCTGTTTTTCCCCAGGAAGCCGTTCCGGTGGCTACGACAATTCACCCGCTGGAAGCTTTCCTTCTGCCTTTGTTAGCTGTGAGGGTCTGGCCCATGCGTTGCTGGAATTCATAGGTCGCAGGTGAGCAAGAAATATCATTCATGGAAAATCAGGAGCAATTCCAGATATTCCCAACAAAAATTGGGCATTAATATCCTTGGGAAGCTTTTTTCCCTGCTGTTTCTGGGTGTCCTGTGTCTGGCAGTAAGAACAAGCTCGACTCTGAATACTGAGCAGTTCTAACAAGCTCGTTGTAAATGATCTGCCCAGCTTTAATGCTGTGTAACGAAGCAAGCAAATGAATGTTTATAGTTATTAAAGTGATAACTTCCTACTCGACCTAATATTCAGCATAAAATTACTTCTCAGTTTTATATCTGTGTTGGCACACGAGAAGGAAGGCACACGCGCAGCGGTTCTCGGAGCTAGACTCGTGCCAGAGATCACGTTTAAATACCAATTTTCTCCTACTGCTGGACAGCAAATCTCTGCTGAAAACTGAAGTGCTCGGCTGCCCGGTTGAGGCTCCTTCAGAAGCTGGCGATCGTCCCGACGGTGACTCTTGGTGTGGAAATCCAGCCTCTTGCTTTTGGTGGCCCAGCACGGCGGGGCTGCAGCGGTAAGCGCTGCGGGGAGCTGCCAGGCAGAACTTCATGCAAGTTTTCCACTCCATCCCCACTGAAAAATGAAGTCGGGGACGTTTGTTGATGCAAGCAAGTGGATGGGCGGATCTAACTGCCTTTCTGGATCACGGTTCAGTTCGCCTGGGGATTTCCGAGGCGTTAGGATGGAGCCTGAGCATCTGAGTTACCTGTGTGGAAGTGCACCGCAAGCCTCCTTTCTCTGGAGCAGCGGTGACGTGACCACACACAGGTAGCAGGCAGGACGCCCTGGTGGGACAGGAGCACACCACGCCGGGGCCGTGGTGCTGGGGGGCTCCATCCCTCCATCCACCTCGCAGGAGCCCCGCACCCAGGGGTGTCGGGCACGCATCTGTCCTGCCCCGTCTGTGCCCCGTTCCTGGACGCGGCTGTTGGCCCTCGTGGGAATGGGCGGCACCTCGAGTGTGGTATCGGGGCATTGACAGTAGCAAAAACGTAATTAAATATTTCATGTCCTACTTAGAGAAGGCAAACAACCCAAATCCTTCCGTTCTGTTTGCTTGGTAAATGTCATAAAAGTCGGGCTTAATTTGCTCTGTTTAACTACTTGTTAAAACAAGGCGTAGGGTTTTTTTCCCCTTTGAACAATGCTGGCACGCTGCTGCAGAGAGAGTTTAAATCAGATTTCATGTGTTAGCAGCAGCATTTCCTCTGCCGAAATACCTGCGGGCTGTTTCGTTCCCCATTCAGGAGACAAACAAGTCGCAGAGCTGGGCGGTTAGCGCCGCTGATGCTGGGGAGCGGAGCACTCATACAGCACTTCTCCCCAGAGGGAGTGCATGCCAGCCCTCCCGGGGCTGCTGTCCCTGCGGGCAGGGATCTCCTTTTCCCTTGCAAAAAGCACTTGGCTCTGCCACCTCCCACCCGGCTCTCCCACCTCCTCCCGAGGTGCTGAGCTGCCCCCTCACCGCTTGGCTCCGGTCAGGCGTCGATGGCTGTGCTCTGTCCCCCTGCTCTCACAGCGCGGTGCCCGCTAAGTCCTTTTAATTCCCCATCAGCAGCTCGAGGCGTCTTATTCCACCCTGGGAGACCTTTCCATGAAGGATCTTCCTGCTTCACGCTGTTTTTTTCCCCACTGCAGACTGCCATTTAGTTTCCGTTGCTTAGAGCGGTCTCATATCTGACTTCATGTTGTCGCAGTAGCAGAAGTCTGAGGAGAACAAACCAAACGGACTGAATGAGGAAATAGGCCGTGCAAGGGTACTGGGGCGGTCGGGGAAGAGGGAGGCAGCTTGCCCCCCGCAGGAGATGTGCGGACAGGAATTACCGGTCGTGTCCGGGAGGCTGAAATGAGCTGAAGGAACAAACTGTTCTGGTGACTGCTGCTGTTGTTCCCTGAAATTTATTTACGCAATTAAACCGTTTGGAACTCCGTGTGCGCTTTCAGGGCTTAACGAAGTCAGGATGCGACGTTGCTGCGATGCAGAATAACTCAGGGTGGCACAAAGCCGCCCCGCCTCTGGGCCGCTCACCGGCGCTCGCCCCCACGGGGGACCCCAGAACACAGCAAAGGAGCAAACCTTGCTGAGGTCCGTGGGGAAGACGGAAGGGTGCTCAGGAAGGAAAGGGCTTCCTGTGTGCTTCTCCTTCACTAGAGAAAACTTTAACCTCCCAGTGGGAAGAGAAGCTGGCTTTCCTTATTACTGTTTTTCACACTTTTTGCAGCTGATGTTTTTGGTTTATTTTGACACGGCGGAAAGAAGCTGTAGTGGGGATTTGACCCTGCAGCCTTAACGCCTAATCTGAACCCCTGGTACTGAGCAAACCTGGTGCAGAAACAGCCTGGGGTGAGGGAAGGAAGACATCCCGTGGCTTCTGGGGACGGATCGCTTCCTGGAGCTGTTCTTCAGAGCCTGCACCATTCTGTTCCTTGTAAAGAAGCTCGTTACGGTGTGTGAGATAAAGGAGTGATTCCACAGCACTCCCTGCAATACACGTGCTCCAGAAAGGCTTTCTCTGAGTTCTGTGTGTTTTCCCCCCAAATCCCACCAAACAGCCCTGCCCGTTCTGCCTCTAGATGGTGGGGAACACGTGCCTGGCGCTTTCCACGGCTGCTTCAGCTGAAGTCAGGAGCCCGGTGGATGTTCTCTGTTGACTTGAGTTTCTCAGTCTGGCCCCAATATATGTGTAAATAAATTTAACGAGGTAAAATGAATCTTGGCTCGTTGGCCAGAATATAAATAAGGAAAATTAATTAAATTCCATGCTCTTAAGCAGGTAGGTGCTTCCCTAGAGTACCTAAATAGAATTTCATTGATTTTATTGCAAGTTTAGTTCTGGTGATCGCATTCGGAGTTGATGTTCCTGCAAACAAGGCAGGAGTCCTGGGGGAGGGCTGCTGCTGGCCCCGCGCTGAGCGCTCACCCCGTGCAGAAGCCAAACCCGGATTATTTGGCTGAAGGCCTTGCTTGGAACTGCAAAACCCATCGCCAGCACTGGGCAGGCTGCGTCTGCAGCGGCAGCTCTGCTGCCCCCGACCCTGCGGAGCGATGTGAGGCGAGGGCAGGTGTCACCCAGCCCCGAAAACCCAGGGTGAGGTGCTGGGGTGAGAGCTGCGTGGCCAAAGGCTCCCCAGGTTTGCCGGTGAGCTGGCAGCAAACAGCACAAAGGAGAGGCCGCCTGTCTTGTTGCTGGTCTGCAGAACAAGGCGAGGAGCAGGTGGGTTTAACCAGGCCTCTGTGCTTTCCAGAAATGCACACGGTTCCTGCCCTGCACTGCGTTGTGTCGACTCCCACGCTAATTTCCAAAGCCCCTCATTCCAAGCCTTGGCTCCACCACCCTCCTTGCACAAGCGTGGAAGAAATGGAGAAAAAGACGGCATCGCATTTCTGGTCCCTGTGTTACTGATTTTAAAACTCCCCAACTAATTTATAACTCAAATCCTCCTAGCAATAAGTGTTTGAAGATTTCCCCCAAAATACAAAAGCTTAGTTCATGCAGAAATAATGACTTCGCTGCCGCAGACAGCTGAAGTTCCAGAGGTTTGATGCCGCATAGCTCACTGTATTCTTTCAGAATTACATCCTATTAAACGCCAGGATTGAAATTTTATGCTGGGGTTGGTTTTCACAAGACTGGAAAGAGATGGCAGGCGTTGTGCGGGTGTGAACGTATTAATGAGCGGCATCACCCGCGAGGGGTCCGCTGGAGAGCAGCCACCGCCGGGCGCCCGAGGGAGGCTCCCAGTGCTGAGGTCAGGGAGCGGCAGCACGGGGAGAGCAAGGGGGCGGCTGGGGGGCACCCAAATCTCCCTCTGTGGCACGTGGGGTGCTACTGCCCGGCAGCACCTTTCCCCGCGTACTTTTGGGGCAGACTTAGGCTCACAGCTTCCTCTCCTGGCAGGAGACGAGAAGGGGTGTGCAGTTTGGCTGCTCCCTCAAGGAGGGCCAGGCTGGTTGCAGAGGGAAAACAAAGATCTACGGAGGCTTTCCACGTGCCCGACGCCTGGTGGCGTGCTCCTTGGCTGGGGAGGTCCCTCTGCGTGGCAGTTCAGCAGGCAAGGTCTTGGTGGATTGAGGCAAATCCCAGACTAACTTTTTGAGAAGCTCAGGGTGCCTGAGCAGGGCAGCAGAGCCAGCGGTGCCTGAAATGAGCTCGGCGCGGTTTGAGACGTGTCCGAAGGCACCCACGAACCGCTGCTAGAAAAACAGGGGCTCGAATGCCGCTCCTCTGAGCCATCGGCTACATCTCATTTGTGTTCTACTGAAGAGTAAAATAGTAATGTCCCGGTCGTGCCCCTGGTAAGTGGGAATTAAGGGGAAATAATCTTTAAAAAGTCTACAGCAGGGAGTTCAGATGTGGTTAAATTACAGATGGTGGCATCTCAGTCTCAATAAATACGTTATTTTAGATATCAGTAAGTAACTAAAACGCAGGAAACACGCTGTTTCAGTCCTCGTGGTGTCAGGCAGGTGGGCAGAACGCCTCAGTGCTTAGGGCTTCTGGTTCCGGGGGTGGCCCCGCAGCACGTTGTTCGGCGCAGGACATCAGCTGCGGGCTGCCCGGGCCACAGCCTCCCCCCGCCTGCTGCCTGCGGTCCCCTGCGTGTTTGGAGGTGAGGTGCTCCAGGGGTGGCCGTGGCCGTGCCATCGTCCTGTGCCGGCTGCCGTCGGTTCACCTGGCCGTTAGCACAAAGCTCTTCAGTGCTTCGCCTTCCCCCGAGGAAACGTCAGTGCAGATCGGGGGTAAGCACACCAACGTGTTTCTAAGTGAAGGCAGGCCGGGCTTCACCTCGGACGTGGCTTGTTTTCCTGGTAAATCCAGAGGATGATATAATTCTGTGGGCTTGGTAAATCACGCCAAATAAACATCCCGATTTCATTCACTTTCCGCGAATGAATGGTTTGACTTTCCGCGGGGCATCGCACGAACACGGTGTCCCCTCTCTGTTATGTCGAGCAGGTGCACGCTGTTTACTGTAGGCCAAGATGATTTTGCTGGGAGAATGGCAATGTTGGTTTTTTTTTTCTGTATTAGCATATTGTTTGCTTTCCAGAGGATCGTATTCAGCGGGTTGCTTGGTTTTAGAAGGCTGTAATCGCTGCGGAAAGGATAAAGATAACTGTCCTGCTGCTGCGGAACGATCCGGTAACACTGTGTACACTTCCTCTGCAAACACGCGGGGCTGGCCACGTACCCGAGGGGCACTCCGTGAATTAATGTAATTACTGCGTGGCAGTGAGTTCGTACTGCTTGTGGAAACGCAGAGCAGTCCTAATGCACTTCGTGGAAACGAGCCTCAGTCATGTGGCGGTGGCGTGGAGAAGGCGCAGGAACAGCAGCACCGTGCTGGGGGAGCTGGCACACAACTTGCCTGGAAAATTGTTTTGGCTGTTGGTCTGTTTTTGGCCAAAGAGCTGGAGATGGGGTATCATACTGCCTCAATGTTGTTAGAGTTGGCACCCAACTCTTAGGCGTCCGAGTTGGTGGTCAGTGATGGTGGACAGTCGGCTGAATATGAGCCAGCAGTGTGCCCAGGTGGCCAAGAAGGCCAATGGCATCCTGGCTTGTATCAGAAACAGCGTGACCAGCAGGGCTAGGGAGGTGATCGTCCCCCTGTACTCGGCTCTGGTGAGGCCGCACCTCGAGTACTGTGTTCAGTTTTGGGCCCCTCGCTACAAGAAGGACATGGAGGTGCTTGAGCGGGTGCAGAGAAGGGCGGCGAAGCTGGTGAGGGGCCTGGAGAACAAGTCCTACGAGGAGCGGCTGAGGGAGCTGGGCTTGTTCAGCCTGGAGAAGAGGAGGCTCAGGGGTGACCTTATCGCTCTCTACAGGTACCTCAAAGGAGGCTGTAGCGAGGTGGGGGTTGGCCTGTTCTCCCACGTGCCTGGGGACAGGACGAGGGGGAATGGGCTAAAGTTGCGCCAGGGGAGTTTTAGGTTAGATGTTAGGAAGAACTTCTTTACCGAAAGGGTTGTTAGACATTGGAACGGGCTGCCCAGGGAGGTGGTGGAGTCACCATCCCTGGAGGTCTTTAAAAGACGTTTAGATGTAGAGCTTAGGGATATGGTTTAGTGGGGCCTGTTAGGGTTAGGTCAGAGGTTGGACTTGATGATCTTGAGGTCTCTTCCAACCTAGAAATTCTGTGATTCTGTGAGTTTTGGGAACAGTTCTAGCAGCACCTTTCTTACAGTGCAGTTGCCTTCCCTCCTAAAGCAGGCCGAGCTGGGAGAACTCCGCGCGCTTCTAATGGCAGCGGTTTGGACAGGAGCGTGCCCATGCTTTTAACGTGGCAGCACAGGTACGTCGGCGTAGGGTGGCTTCGGCTACGGTTTGGTGCTTAAAAGAAATCTTTGTCGGTAGAGACAGCTTTGCTGTGTGCAGGAAGAGAAGCTAACTCGGGAAGCGCGGAGCTGGAGCCGCAGCTCTGCCCCGGCTGTTGCAAGTCTGCGATTACTGGAAGAGATTCAGGGAGTTAATTAATGAAAGCAAGAGCAGGGAATTTAATTTCACACTTGATGTATGTAGCTGTTAGGAAGCATACTTTAAGTGGTGTTTGAAAACTCTGTAACTAAATATATCGAGGTCGGTCCTGGGGTTGAAATTTTATGGGTGCCTCTCGTGGTTCCTGTCTGTGACCCCCGGGGAAGGAGGAGGCAGGGAAATGGTGGCCGTGGGCAGTCCTGACTGCGTGGCTTCAAGCAAGGAGCCAGTCTTCGGGGCTCAGAAGCCTTCTGGGTTACGCTGTTTGCCTGGAAAAATAGACAGGGTGCAGAAAATTAGAAAAAAAATAGAAAATGAGAAAATAGAAAAGGGTGCAGAGCACAGGGGGTGCGGAACCGCTGCCCCCTGAAAGGCGAGAAACGAGGAGGCCAAAAACCCATCTGTGGTGGTTTGACCGTATTAGGCAACTGAACACCACAACCGCTCTCTCACTCCCCCTCTTCAGATGAGGAGGGGAAGAAGTAAAGGGAAAAAAAAACAACTCACGGGTTGAGATAAGGATAATTTTAATAAAGAGAGAAATATATTAAAAGGAAATATTATATTAATTAAACAATTATTAACAATATTATTATTATTAACAATATTATTATTAATTAAACAATTCAACTAAAGGGAGGAAAGGGAAAAGGGGAAGAGGAAGGGGGAAAGGGAATAACAAAACAAGTAAAGGCTATGTGGAAATGCAGAGGGGAAAAAAAAAAAATTACTCTCTACTTCCCACAAATAAGCGATGCTTGACCACGTCCTTGAAGCAGGGCCTCAATGCACGTAGCCGGTGTTCGGAGAGGAGGACAGACATTTTCACAACGAGAGCCCACCCCTCCCCTCTTCCTCCTTTTCCCACCTTTTATTGCTGAGTGTGACATCATATGGTATGGAATATCCCTTTGGTTGGTTTGGGTCAGCTGCCCTGGTGATGTTTCTCACTTTTTGCCCACCCCCTAGGAGGGCTAGAGAAAGTCCTGATGCTGTGCCAGCACTGCTCAGCAGCAGACACAACACCAGTGTGATACCACTGCTGTTTTAGCTACAAGTGCAGAGCATAGCACTGTATGGGCTGCTGCAGGGAAAGTTACCATCCCAGCTAGACCCAGTACAGCATCTCCGAACGATTCCTGCGGGAAATCTTTTAAATCAAGGAGCCTCTGCTGTCCCACGTGCGGCAGCGAGGCTTTCTCGAAAAGCAATTAGAGGTTTAGCTGTCTGCAATTAACGGCTTCCAAGTGACAAGTGACAGGGCTGCGGGTGCAGGAGGGTGTGGGGAGGTTGGGGGCACGCGGTGCAGGGGCTGGGGGCTCCCCCCGGCACCCGGTGGTGCTCTGCGGGCGCTGCGGTGCCGGCTGGCCGAGCTCGCCCTGAGTCGGGAGCGCTGTGCCCGGGTCACTGCCACCAGAACTGTTCTTTGTGGGTTTGGGGGGTCAGCTGGATTTTAACCTGGGGTATTTACAGGCGTGAGTGATACCGTGCGCTGTGTGTATGTGGCTAGCCCTGGCAAGTTGCCTATAAGCTTTTAAGGTTTTTGACTGCTTCGCTTTGGTTTTGAAGTCACTCTGACTTGACTTTTTTCTCTTCTCATCTGTTGGAAAGTATTCAAAAATGGAAAAAAAAAAAAAAAAAAAAAGGGTTTACTAAAAGGAGACAAAATGAATAGAGGAGCTGGTTCCCCGTTGCTGTTCCTTGGCAGAAGTTGTGCCCCGACATGTGGTTCTTGCTGTGCAGACCGCAGGATTTTGCAGAACCGCTTTGGTCTCTGTTTAAATGAAGCGTGGGGCAAGGTCAGCTGCTGCCGTGGCACTGCAGCCACCCGGGCTGCCTTCTGCCCAAGGCTTGGCCACCTCTGCTCCTTAGCAGGTTTCTCCAGCTGCTGCACGTGCTGCCGTTTTCCCAGGAGCACGGCACGGGCAGGCCGTGCCTCCCTCCAGTCCACGCCTCACCAAGTTACGGCCTCACGTCGCTTCCTTGAGAGCAGCTTTGCTGCCTGCCTGGCGGCTTCTGCCGCGTGGGCCCGTCCTGAGAGCCGGCTGGCTGTCCTCAGGTCCTGGCCACGACTTGTCAAACTGATTAAGAGAAGGAGGAACTGAATACGTGTCAGTTTTCTGTGTGATAGCTGTCTTTACCCAGCTGTTCTTGGAGCTGATGGGCCAGAGAGACCTGGCTGGCAGGGAGGAGGTCCAGCTCGGTGCGTGTGCCTGTGCACGTGGGTGTGAAGTTGCTGAAGTGCTGCCGTAAGCACCAGTGGTGCCTTGGCGTGACGGGGAGAGCAGCAGTCACTCGCTAAAGGTCTCATCACCAAGGTAAAAGGGCTGATTTTCCTCTCCTTTCCCTCGGATGAATACCTTGCCGTGTGTGTAATGTGTATTTGATACCAGTGGAGATGTATTGGGAGGCAAAATTTTGTCAGATAAACTTCAGTGGAAGAAAAGGAATTTAAAACAATGCCAGCCTGATGCGTGCTGAAATCGGATGCTTGTGGCCACGCCGTCTTCGTGATTTGTGTCTTGTAAATAGCTGCTTGCGTGAAATGAGATGGAATCATATTTTCTCTTCCTCCCCAGCAATCAGTTGTCCTGTTAAAATCACAGTGAATGAAAATTGCACGTTGTAGAGTAGTCCCGTGACCTGCAGTCACTGTGTGCAGCCCGAACGGCGCTCACAGGTGTACAGGCAGCCGCCGGTCCCGGGCCGCTGCAGGGAGCGGAGCAGCCGCGGAGCCGCCCCTGTTGGCGCAGTAACCTGGTGGGGCCGAGGAGCTCTGTGAAAGCGGTGGCTTTGCTCTTCTGGAAGCTCTTGAGATAATTTAAAAGAGGAGTTTAAAGCGAGACGGTAATGAAGACGCTGGAGGAAAGTGTTATATGATCTTGACTGGGCTCTAAGTAAGTAATTGCCATATTACCGGCATTTGGCTCTGCTCCAAAATACATCTCATTTAATTATCTGAAACTGATGGTGACGCACAGCTTGCCAATTCTTTGACATGATAATTTATTTTTGACTTTATCTTTAAGGGAACAAGTGAAAATTGCACGCAAATGAAAATCATGAACTCAATTTTTGAGTCTTTGGAAGTTTCTCTTTGCACCTCATCGTACTCTTTTTCCATTTTGTGCACGTTTCTTTAAAGAAACCCCAACCAGTTCAGCCTGGATTTAAGCCGGTGTTTCTCTGACAATGAAAACGTGGCTAGAAAATATATATAAAAAAAGAAAAATCCTCCAAGGCCTTTCCTTCAGACGAGCACAACAGCAGAACCCCTGAGCTGCTCCATCGGCTGTTGGGAAGGATTTAGCCCGGGGCCGTACCCGGCCGCCCGCTCGGTGGCAGAGGTGTGGTTCTGGTGGCCTCGCTCAGGGGCAGTTTTATCCCAGCTAAATGTGCTTCTGGGGTCGGGCTGTGGGCACAAACGAAGAGGTTCCCTCCTGCGTGCTCGGGGCAGTGCCTGGCACCAGGCAGGGCTGTGCGGCATCGGCTGGCTCAGAGGCCCAGGGGCAGGACGGCTCCCCCGGCCGTCTTCCCCAGGTTGTTGGTCCCACTTCACGCAAGGACGGAGGAGAAGGTTGGAAAACTCTTCAGTGTCCAGGCCTGAAGCCCTGCACAGAGCAGCGTGGAGGAGCCGAGGGTGCAGGTGGCTGTGCCGAGGCGCCCATGGCACAGGCCTGACCTGGGGGGAGCATCGCTGCTCTCACTGAGCTGCGGCACGCATCGGCCGGTCTCTCCTGAGTCTGTAATTAGTCCGTAATTAAAGCTGGGGGCCAGATGGTGAGCTGACATGGCTGGGCACCTGGAGACGGCACTCCCCAGCCCAGCCTGTCTGCTCGGTGAGCTCTTCCCGTGGCCGGGCACCGCTGGTTGTTAGCAAAACGGGCAGCGTGCCCTGCCCAGGTACCACGAGCTGCAGCGCTAAGAGGGTGCTGAGAGGCGTCTTCTGTTGCCAGGCACTTGTTTTATCTCACTTACAGCTTAATTTCAAAAAAATAATAAGGAAAAAAAAAAAAAAGCAGCCCAACCTGTGATTCATGTCTCAGGATTCCCCAAGTGCTCTGAGCAGCTGTGAATAATTCAGATTATCAAACAAAAACTGTTTGTTCTTCTCTCAGCCCCAGAACGGCTCTTCTGATGAGACCCTTTACAATCAGGCACTCGGCTCTTCAGTGGTTCCCAGTAAAACGACGCCGTGATAAACAAGGCCGTGACGAGCGCTGCAGCCGATGCCAGGGCCAAAGCGCAGCGGCACAGGGCTCTGCTCTGCCTCCTGCACCCGGGGCGGGCACGGCTCTGCTCGCGTGGCACGGCGTTAAAAACCTGAGCGTGGGCTGCTAGGACAGAAGCTGTCCTGCAGACACAACTTGGATACTTATTAAATAAATAGCTCCTGTCATATTTCTCTTCTGGCGTGTACAGTGAAGTGTAAAGGAGATCAAATTAGAAATTAATGGGTGGGAAACAAACCACTTGAATTATTCCCTCATTTGTATTTTCTCTGAGTCCTACAAGGGCACGTAGGATTTCTTTTCCCACCTTGCTGTGCATGTAAATCCGGCTTCAGAAGACAAACAAATTATCTGTAAGTATTTTGCCAGGTTTGTAACTTGTCCAAGTGCTCTCTCCGCAGTTTCTCTTGGCGGTAGGTCCCGGTATTTTTGCCTGTAAATCCTCGAATCAGCGCGTGTGGCAGTAGTTAGGTTCCAGAGCTGCCCTCATTAGTGTTTGTGAGCTGTTGGCTCTGATGGGCAGGACGCAGACGTTTCACGCGCTCCTCTCGGCGGTGAGCAGTTTAACCCAGTGGAGTTAAACTGGTTGGAGAGCTGCCAGGCAGAGAAGGACCTGGGAGTGATGGTGGATAGTTGGCTGAATATGAGCCAGCAGTGTGCCCAGGTGGCCAAGAAGGCCAACGGCATCCTGGCTTGTATCAGAAACTGTGACCAGCAGGGCTAGGGAGGTGATCGTCCCCCTGTACTCGGCTCTGGTGAGGCCGCACCTCGACTACTGTGTTCAGTTTTGGGCCCCTCGCTACAAGAAGGACATGGAGGTGCTTGAGCGGGTCCAGAGAAGGGCGACGAAGCTGGTGAGGGGCCTGGAGAACAAGTCCTACGAGGAGCGGCTGAGGGAGCTGGGCTTGTTCAGCCTGGAGAAAAGGAGGCTCAGGGGTGACCTTATCGCTCTCTACAGGTACCTTAAAGGAGGCTGTAGTGAGGTGGGGGTTGGCCTGTTCTCCCACGTGCCTGGGGACAGGACGAGGGGGAATGGGCTTAAGGGATTTTTAGGTTAGATGTTAGGAAGAACTTCTTTACTGAAAGGGTTGTTAGGCACTGGAACGGGCTGCCCAGGGAGGTGGTGGAGTCCCCATCCCTGGAGGTCTTTAAAAGACGCTTAGATGTAGAGCTTAGGGATATGGTTTAGTGGGGACTGTGAGTGTTAGGTCAGAGGTTGGACTCGATGATCTTGAGGTCTCTTCCAACCTAGAAATCCTGTGTGTGAGTTGTCCCTGAGAGGCTGTGAGCAGGCGTGGTGGCTGGCGAGGGGCTGAGCCGTGCAGTGCAGAAGGTGAGTTTGGATCTCCCCAGCGCTGGGTTTGCCACCACGGCAGCTCTCCGGGCGGCTCAGGGCTCCGGCTCACGGCCAGGAGCTGGGCTGGAAGGGCCGGCACCCAGCTGCAAAGAGGAGCTGCCTTTGGCTTCAAATAGTTCTGAAACGGTTCTGAGATGTTCTCAGATCTAGGAGGGAAGCTCAAGAATCCCGTAAATCCTCACCAAGTCTTGGCAAATTTCATCTGGAAATAATGCCCAGGCTCAAGGTATTTGAAAAACCAATAAAAAGACCTGCTCTGCTCACGGTGCAGACAGCTGAAACGGCCTCGGAAATCGTCACCTGGCATTGTCTTTTTTTTAGTGCGATCAGAGCAGATTTGTACAGTTGTGCATTTAAACAAATAATGGTTCATTAGCAGATGTTTGAGCATAACGGCCTTGATCACTTCTTATTTCACTCGGTTGTTTCACGAAAGCGTTCTCCTGTGCTCCAGCTGCGGAGCACAAAATCCGTCTCCCCTGCGGTGCTGACCTGCGGCTCCAGTTCCCATCTCTGTGCCTTGGCTGGAGGACCTGAAGGTGTTGCTTAACCCCTGGTCAGGATTGCCTTGGGAATAACAACAGCAGCTAGCTGCCAGCCTGCAGAAGGTGTTTTGTGCTCTGCTGGGCGGCCTGCAGCTGTGCTGTGCAGTCAGACACGGTGTCAACTCGACGAAAGGCCGATGGAAGTCAGTCTGTTTGCACTTGATTTTTGTTTCTAATTACCACTTGCACCTCAGGAGGCTTCCCTCCCTCTGATCTCCACCTCAGCACCCCGTGCAGCGCTTACTGCATGCAGCAGGTGCATTCCTAGGCTCGTAGGAAGTTGCCTCGGTGTCCCCAGACTGCAGCTATTTCACCGTGGACAAAGCAATACTGGTGGGAAGTGTAGGAAAGAGCCAGTTGTCTTCATACTGGTCTACTTGAGATCAGATTTGAGTAGCAGTACCCCCCTCCGGGGGAGCTTTTTCCTGGCAGGATGTGGGGAAGCAGAGGGGAAGCCGCTCCCCAGACCCTTGGTTAGAAATCCTCGTGTTGAGGTCTGGGGCTGCTGCCACCTGAGAGCTGCTGGCGGGCAGCGGGGACCTGATGCCTTGGCTGCACTGCTGCGGGTTTGCTGCGTCGGTGCTGTTACCCCGTTAACATTTGGACTTCGTGTTCAGGTCTCACGAAGCACCTCTCCTTACTTCCCGTGCTTGTTTGAGGTGAAAAATGGAAGCTGGTGGAGA
Organism: Heteronetta atricapilla; assembly: GCA_011075105.1. NCBI lineage: Eukaryota > Metazoa > Chordata > Aves > Anseriformes > Anatidae > Heteronetta > Heteronetta atricapilla. The sequence continues at coordinate 35,675,386 of CM021736.1, read as the reverse complement.
TTCTCCTGGCTTTGGCTAGCAGTCATTTATGTTGATTTATAGACGCTTCTTTAAGCTTCTAAAAATACTTGTGCTTGTCCAAAATGTGTGTGTTACCAGGATAATCTGGCACGTCTGTAACCAAATAATTGCAGTTTCCATCGGCTGTATCGCTGGAGGAGCGGAGGCATCGTTTCAGGACAACAAAGACGTGGTACCAAGCCGACCTGAGGCTGGCTCTGCCGCCGTCCGTCCCCAGGGGAGGGACACATCTCCCAGCCTGCCCGAGAGCCTGCAGGAAAGGCGCCCGGAGCACTGTCCGCCTTCACACGTGGCTTCTGAGGCTCGTCCCACTGGGAGTTCACGGCAATCACACATTCAAGTTCCTGAACCTGGCCGTGGATCGGAGCTGGATGGGCTGTGCCGTGGTGGTGCTGTTAGCAGGGCAGAGCTGTTGAACCTGCGTGCTCCTGGAGAGCCGCCTGACGTTCGCTGGAGAGTATTTGCAGATGAGAGACGCCTTCGTGCCACAAACCTGGGAGGATGCCAGGCCTGAAAACCCTGAGTTGTGCCCTTGCAGTAGGGAAAAGGGAGCTTTTCAGCACTTCTACGTGGACATCAATCAGCAACAGAATGACCTTCAAGTATTTCGGTTTTGGTGTCTGGTGAAACATGTTTTCGTACCTCCCAGCAGCTGGAACCAGCCCACGTCCTGCCCTCCGCGGGCAGCCCGACCTAAGCAGCCCTGCAACAAAAGGGAGCCGCTGAGAGAGAGGGAGCCAAGTTGGTTTTCTTGGGATCCCTGATCTCTTTTTAATGAACTCTAATATCATGCGTAATTCTGAGCATCTGTTTTGCATATTTTTAAAACGTATGTCTAAGAAAAACAAACTGGAGCCGTTGCCCGTGCCTCCCAGATGATGCGGAGCTGGTGCAACGCTCCTTGAAAATTTCCTTTAAAATTTCATGATGAAAAACGTTTCTTGCCCACACGGCTGTTGTTTGCAGCTGGCACGAAGTCAGAAGCACAACAGCCCAGTGAGCCACGGGTTGGTTTGGACCGAGAAGGATCTCATTTTTTTTTTTTAATGTTTTTTTTTTTTTTGTAGACTTTCTTTCTTGGCACCTTTGAAGGTGCCCACTGCTTTGTTTGTTTTCTGTTGTCGGTTCGTTTCCTCAGACAAATGCCTGAGAAGGAATGACTTCAGTCTGAGCAGAGCAGCTGCCGCACATTTGGACAAGCAAAGGAAGCCAAGACGTCTCCGTAGGCGTTGCAAGCTAATTGATAGATCCCAGAAAAAAAAACCAAACCATTTCCCGTCCTTCCAGGTACTGGAGACAGACCTGCTGAGAACCCCCAGAAGCTGAAGTCACCCCGGGCCGGGCTCGTGGCTGCCCGGCAGCTCGGGGCCGGCCGTGGGATGGGAACCGATGGCTGGGGAGGAAACGCTCGTAAGGGCTCCCTGCTGGCAGTCCCCTGCGAGAAGCCAACCAGGGCTGAGTGGTGGCAGCTGCGACCCAAACGGCCCAGAAAGCAAAACCCTTGGGCACCCGAGGGCCGTTGGTGCCTGCAGTCCCCAGGGCAGAAGTCGGTAAAGGCGGCTTCGAGACCGCCTCGGGTTTAGCTAAGAGAAAACGGCCCTGAGGAAACACGTGCCGTGACCTTTAGGAGAAAGGCAGAGGAGCAGAGCTTCGGGGCTGAACGTAGCTGAAGGAGCCTGAGTGGTTGGTAAAAATGGATTTTTGTTACGGTTCCACCCCTCCTTTGGGCAAGGAAACTGGCTTCTCCCGCCCCGTGCAGACAAGCGGCGTTACCCCGAATTGCCGAGCCGTGATGGATGGTGCTGCTAAAGGAGGCAGCTCCCTGGGCCCTGATCTTCGCTAACTTCTGGGCTCGTAACGAGATAACAGCAATCATAAAAACAGGTCGGTGTCTCCTAGTCCGACTGCGTTACCGGCTGTTAGATACAGCGATGGAAAGCACACCTCCTCCTTCTTCCCAGCCTTAAACTACGTGTTCAGGGTTCGGGAGCCTTAACAAAATGACACCCGGGCGCCACCAAGGTCTTGGCCATCCCGAGGGCCAGCGGGGCCGGCCAGAGCCCCGCGGGCAGTGCCTGTGCTGGCCTGGGGGCGTTTCGAGAGGGGAGGCCGGGCTTTGCTCTGCTCCTCCTGAGCAGCCGACCCCCAGGGGCTCTTCTCCCCGTGCCCTCCCTCGCCGGCAGCAGGGCCGCGTGTGGCAGCGCTGTGCCTCGCTTCTGGGGCGTGCTGCTGAGTCCCGGCCACGGAGCTCTGCGGGTTGTCACGTGCTCGTGTGGGATCTTTGAACTTCACCCCTGTTCGGCTTTCTGAATGGCGGGAGCGATCCCAGAGGAGACGTTAGAGCAGAAGTGACTTAAACGCGAAACGGCGCCGGTGGTTCCTGTAAGCAGGAGGAGGTTCCCCCGCAGCATCGGCCACCCGCGGGGCATTGCAGACATCCCTCAAACCCGACAGGGGCCGCGGGTGGTGCCCTGCCTCAAACACCTCGCAGGCTCGGTGCCAGCTATTCCGGAATGAGCGTGTGTGTTCGTACCCCCAAAAAAACAGACAAAAAAAACCCAGGACTGGCTTCCTGGGGGTTGGTTGTCCTCCTGCTTGCTCAGGGACTGAGTTCTGTAAGTAAAAACCTCTGTGTAGCTTTAAGATTTTTATTGTTATTATTATTTTAATGGGTGTAAGGCATACTCACGGACAAAAAGATCCCGTAAAGGATTCTGCAGTTCTGTGACCCATAGTTATTCGAAGGTCTGGAAGTGCCCTACGGAAACATTCCGGGGTATTTCTCCGCGTTACCCGTACGCTTTTTCCCGGCGTGTTCCTCCATCCTGCTGGGTTGCTGTGCTCCTCCCTCGCCATCTGCAAGCAGCCGCGGCCGGGAGCAGCAGGCCGATAGCCTGGATGCCGCGGGTCCGTCCCGTGCTTAACGTCCGTGTGGGTACCCCACGTCTGCCCGAGCGGGGAAGTGCAGCCCCGTTTCAAAGCAGGGATCCTCGTGCAGGCACTGGGAGCCATCCGTGTGCAGCACGTGGTGTTTTCATGGAATATGCACGGCTCCCTGGCTTGTTACGTGAGGTTGTCTCTTAATTAATTGGACGCTGTATCCCAGGTTGTTCAGAGGCGCTCCTTCGCCTGCTGCGCACAGATTTTCATTGGAAAAATCCCAGGAGACTGCCGTAACTTGCTGAGCCCTGGGAAACCAGGGCGCTTGGATTTGCTCAGGGCCAGCATTTCTCCCTCGGTGTCTTTCTGCCCTGCTCCGTGAGGCTGTGCACGTCGGGGCTTACTGCCCATAACGGGTACGGGATCGATGGCGGGTTTGAGGGCGATGCCCAGGGACCTGCCTTCCGTGCGTACTGCGCAGGGAAGCAGCAGCCCAGCCTGCAGCTGCAAGGAAAGCTCTTCCAGCGCTTCAGGTTCAATATTAGCGATTAATCTTGTGTTTACAGGTTGTGTCCTGGTTTGGGCTGTTCTTGTTGGGGTTGGTTGGGTTTTGTTTGTTGTCTTTTTTCTTTTTTTTTTTTCCAAAAGAGGAGAATTTCCAAGTGGTATCAAAAGGGCAAAGCCTGTGAGACAGCAGCGCTGCTCGGCGGCTCCCTCTGGAAGTTTTAAGGTAAAGCCTTTCCTGAGCAGAGCCAGACCGCTGAATATTTAATACTCTTTGTTAATAGATTCCCTCGTTACATTTCAATTTGGATGTAAAAAAGAACCGTCGCGGCTCGTATTTGCCTTAGAAATAAGCATATCTGGGAGTACCTGCTGGGCTTTTTATTGACTCTGGGATTTTCAGCATTGCATCAGTGACTTGAAAGTCAACAAAATTATACCGTTAATGGGTTTTCTGCTCTCTAGCCGTGGGTACAGTTTTGAAAATCATATTCTTGGGCTTTATTCCACTGACATATTTTGCCATCTTAAAAAACACAAGGGTGATCCTATCTGCACGCAGCAGAGCATAATGAATATGCACACAGACAGCGAGAATACGTTTCTGACAAAGCAGAGGAATCACAACAGCCGTGTTCCGAGAACAGAACCAGGTGCTGGAATAAATGAGAATACCGCAGGAAAGGAGGCAACATCCCAGTCTGCCCACGCCCGAGAGCGGTGACACGGGCAGGAAACCTCCATCGCCGAGCAAACCTTGCTCTTGCCAGCGGTGTTTGAGGCACCCAGTGAGGCAAATCCCTCGTGCCGTGCCGTGCCTCGCGGCTCCCCGGGGCTCAGCTGGCCCTGAGGGGGCTGCGGGCTGTGCCGCGGCCGTGCCCGGTGGGGTATGGCTGTGTGGCCTTGTCCTCTGGCCTTGCAACGCCATTGTCGCGTGGAGACGTAGGCTTCTTTATTTCTAAACGACAGGAGAATGCATCTGCGCTGAAATCATCGTAGAAATGGGCAGGTGGGCTCAAAATCGTACAGTCGCTGTGGGATCGTTGGGGCTGGAGAAGACCTCCCGGATGGTCTGGTCCGAAATGCACCACCACTGACCAGGCCGTGCTCCCGAACGCTCAGCAGCATTCAGAGACCTCATGGAAAAGATTTTTCCACTCCTCCCTCTCCGAATGGATTTGTAGGATAATTTCCCTTCAGCTTAATCGCAAAGTGCCCAGGGTGTGTGTGGGTGGGTGCTGGCTGCTTTGGTTCATGCTTCGGTGTTACTGCAGCCCAGGTCATGTTGGGGTCCTACTGAAAGCTTGTGTTGCACGATGACATCCAGCTAAAGCCACGGGGTTTATCTGTGTTCTGAATTCAGCTATTGCAAAGACTTTTTGCGAGCTAGAAAGCATAAATATTTATTCCTTAAATGTTATGATTGCCTTAAATCATTCCAGCTTATTTGGTGAGCGTAAGATAAAATTAAACTGAGCCGCTGAACTTGATCCGCAGTAAGCACCAATACCCGTGTGTGTATGTGCCTGAGTCAGATGTGGATGGCAGCGCGGAGCTAATTGCTTCCATCATGCTGAAAGATGCTCTGAGAATTTTATTTTTGCTCGACGTGATAATAAATCAGCATAAAGAGGCAGCTCAAATTGTGTAGCGCAGAATCACGTTTCAACATGCAACATATGTTTTATTGAGGGGGGGAAAAAGAGCCGAGCTCATCTGCAGCGATACGCGGGAGATAATTGAGCACGTTACGAAGTCGCCCCGACGTTTCGTGTACATGATTGTGTTTGTGGCCCGACATGGATCTGTGTACCTGAAGCTGTGCGTACCTCTGCCAGCTGTCCCTCTCCCCTGCAGCACGTGGGGCTCCGAAACGTAAATATCAATCTTACGGCAGGTTGTAAAGGGCCAGGTGCTCACAGAGCTCACCGAAACCAGGAGAGACTGGACCATCAGATGCCGTTCAGATCTGTCCCCAGCGGTTCTGGAAGTGATAGGATCAGTGTCCTTCCGTGGCCCTTACATTCGAACAGCAAAAGCACGGCAAATAACGCGTGCTGTGCAAAGCAGCACCGATGGAATTGGCTGCGTGGTGCTGTACGTCTCCGTGACACGGGAGGCAGAATTTCCTCTGTCCGTGTGCGCGTCCCGTCGGGCACCCTCCTCGCTCAGGAGGGGCCTCCCGTTGCGTGGATTGCTCTGTGCAATCGGAGGCTCCCTGGAGTTGGGCGTTGGAGGCTAGGTGAGATCTGATGGCTTCTGCGCGTTTCCAGAGAGCCCGTCCACGTGGATGGGGTCGCCAGGGCTCAGCCAGAAGAGCGTGAAGAGAGAAACCATCGCTGCCTGAGGCCGGAGTGTCAGCTCCGGGTGGAGAACGGTTCTCTGTCTGTTAGAGATGGCCGAGTGAAGGTAGCGCAGATAGCACAGCCACCCCGCTGTCCTGTTCCTCCCCTGTAAGTACTTCATTTGTCGTTCTTCCTTCAAAGTCAGCACGGACTGAATTTGTTAGAGCACGGGGCGGTTTGCTTCTCACACAAGTGATCACGTCTTGCAGGAATTTCTCCTATAGTGATGTAATGGCTAAAGAGAAATAACAAAATGCTTCCTTTCCTGGAGCCCCTCGTCCAGCTGCTTGCAGTTCACCTTGCCAGGCTCTCCCCGGTAGCCCGTGTTACCCTAGCGAGGGTAATTGTCCTGCAGTCCTGGGGGGGAGACACCAAGGAGGAGGTGAGGAGCTGCTCTGCCAGCAAGGCTGGTGGGCGGAGGGGCCTCACCCCCTTTCCCCTTCCCCTAATGGTGCTACTGATCTCGGGTCGCCTCTTGGTGCCTGCTCGGCCTTGCCCCAGCCCGCTTTTTACATTCTTCGGGGATTTTCAAACCTCAGAGGAGGCAACGAAATGAAGATCTCGAGATGGATGTGCGGTGGTGCTACAGCTGCGGGGCTCGCTGCTTCTGGCGGCGTGTGCCCCCCTTCCTGCGGTGTCTGTGCAAGACAATGCCCGTGTGTGGAGCACCAGCGCCGGCTGTTTGCAGAACGCGCGTGTTAAGGTGGCATTTCACTTCTGAGGCCCAAAGTTCAGGATTTTTTCTGCGTAATGCTGAATAACGCCTGACGTGCTCCATTGAACTCAGCTGTGCCCTGCTGGACTGCAGCCTTGTTTTTCTGAGGTGTTGCATTTACATTTAAAATTAATACCTCACCCTTTACCACGTAATGTATTCAAGGTACCCTGGCTATTAGCCAGTTGGTATCGTGGAAATGCATTATTGAACGCGCAGGGAGCTCGGAGGGCTGATCCCACTTCCTAAAGCTTCGCACACCTCTTGTTTTTTTCCTAAGGTTGTGTTTTGGTAAAGCTTTTCTCTTCCCTCGGTGTTCCCGTAGCCCTTTTAAGCATTTGCAGGAATTAGGCTTTCTAATTTTCTAAAATGTTGTTTCTTCCCCAGGATTTGTTTTATCCCCATTTCTGTTGCTGTGAAGCATGAATTAAAAAACAAATAGGAACACGACGAAAATTGTGTGCTGTGTTACAAATCCTTCAGCTGCTAGGGAGGTAAGGAGCACAAGCCTGGCGGCAGCACAAACTCCAGCCTGCCTCGGGAGCACGTCCCTGCTAACGGGAGGGCTCCGCTGGCCTGGCAGCCCCCCGAGCACCCGAACCAGAGAAGAGAGCAGCCCAGCAGCACCTGGCGCTGGGATTCTGCAGGGACTGCCGCCGGCTCCCTGTGGAAGCCGTGGGCTCCTCCTGGTCTGACAGCGGTTGCGGACTGCTCGCTTCCAGCAAGCGAGACGGACAGCGGGGTAAAAGCAGCTGTTTGAACGTGGTTTGGGCCTACGGGAAAGCCCTTAAGCTAGCAGTCCTCCCAGAGCTTCCCCAGCCTTCAGCCAAGAGCCCTTCACCGCAAAGGTTGGTGAAGGCAGCGTGGGTGCGCGGGCAGCAGCGTGGCTGCGTCTGCCATTTGTGCCTCAAAGCCAGGAGGAATCATCCTTCTGCCTGGGCGCTAGGCGAGGTGATACCCACGGCCACAGTTCTGAGAAAGCAAAAAAGGACATCAAAGTAACCAGTGTGACAAGATAACGGAGTAAGGTGTGTTAGTCGCGCTCGGGGAAGCGATCAGCGTGCCCCGCGTTGGTGAGAGCGGCGCTTAGCAAGCTGCCGTCACCTGGGAACCGAGAAAGAAACCAGCGGGAACGGTTGCTCTGGGCACTGACCCCCACGGGTTCTGCAGCGTGAGGTCAGGCTTCGTTCTCGGTCCACCTCGAAGCAGGGATGTGGCCCTGCTGCCAGCTCAGTCCTGAAATGGCAGCTCGCAAACGGCATGGAGACAAAAATGGGGAGCGAGGTGATGGGATCTGGGGAGCGAGGTGATGGGATCTGGGGAGTGAGGTGATGGGATCTGGGGAGCGAGGTGATGGGATCTGGGGAGTGAGGTGATGGGATCTGGGGAGCG